>CABHPR010155451.1:0-39124 GCA_902168415.1 Peromyscus melanophrys | reverse complement strand
ATTATTTATTTTTAGCCTACATTCAGGCATAATTTGTTACACAGTTTTTTAAGGAGTAGGGCTGAGGGTACTACTTCCTCAGGTGAGAGAAACCCTTGAGAATCTGAGGGTTCAGAGTTCTCAACTTCAATAGTGTCCTCCCACACATTCCCAGGCCAAGTTAAGGATCCCATTCTTTACCAGTTAACGTCCTGACTTTACTGACTGGGACTTGAGTTTTCACTGTAATTCAGCCAACCTTGTAATGAGGACTTGGGTTTGATTTTCTGCAATGTGGGCTCTGTGGCTGCTGGAAAGATCCTCTTTTAGGACACACTCAGAAATCTTTTGACTGTTTCTGCACATCTGGAGCCGGTCAGTTTTATCACAGCTCCATCCCTGTCTATGGCGATATTTTATTTGTACTGAAATGTGAGTTTATTTGTATGTTAATAAAGTTGCCTGGGGGTCAGAGCTAATAGCAAGCCATAGCAGAAGCTGGGCAGTGGTGGTGCACGCCTTTAATCCCAGCTCTTGGGGGGCAGAGCTAGGCGGATCTCTGTGTGTTCAGGGATACAGCCAGCATGGAGACACACGCCTTTAATCTCAATACCAACCATAGAAGACCTGGAGGTCTGTACAGACAGGCAGTGACGAGGAGGTCATGTGGCTGGGTTTACAACCAATGAGAAGGCAGAATAGAAAGTCTATAAAAAAGACAAACAGACAGGAAGCAGCTCTCTTGCTGAAGAGGACAGCAGCAGCAGTGAAGGGTAAGGCTCTTAGCTCTGACCTCTTGGGCTTTCATCTCTGCATTGGCTCTGTGGTTTTTTGTTTGTTTGTTTTGGGTTTTTTTTGTTTTTTTTATTTAATACCGAATCCTGTTTATTGAAGGGGGAGGAGGTCTTAAATACAGGCTTACAGCACAATGGGAGAACCCCAGAGGGCAGAAGTTCCCTACCGATGTTTTACAATCTTGCATCTAAGCTGTTAACGCCCATTATGCAGGATACACAGACAAGGAACTTCCCTTAAGCATTCAGGAGGGTGGAACCTGGCAGGGAATTAGCATTGGGAGGATATCAAGGGCAAGGTCCGCAAGCAAGGCAATAGTTACCCAAAACAGGGGCCAGGGCCCTACAGATCCCCCTTTTACTAAAAAATGAGCTTCTGACTTAGGTTGCGAGGGACGTCAGCAGGTCACCTTACCCGTCATGGAGACGCCTGCCCAGGCCACACAGGTGCTCTGTCTTAGGTTGATGAGCTCCCCCCAGGCATTACCTGTCTCTAAATACTCATTATCATACAGGCTCAATCATGTGTGAGCTTCAGAATTAATTGCTGCCAAAGATCTCAAAGTGGCACTGGGCTTGCAATCTGTGTTTGACACAGAAAAGACCAACATGACAGAGACCTATTGGGCCTTCATGAAAAACTCTCCCCTTCTGATGCCAAGGGATTGAGAGCCCAATTTGGCCTGCTTTGGCAAGCATTAACATAAGCCTAGGAACTGTAGCCATGCGGTTGGATTCTCCAGAAGGTAATGTATGGTAACTGCTTTTTCAAGTATGTTTGAGAACGTGTCACCCAGACACCTTGGAGATTAAGGCTCTGTGTTTCTTATTTAGTAAGACCGTTCTTCTACACCTGTTCTTTGTCAGTTTCTCCAGAGATACTAAGAGCAACCAACCAGCATCATCATTTTCCTTAATTTTTCAAAAATTGCCAAAAGTTTCATGTACAGAATCAATAAATCCTTTGCCACCCACAATCAGTGAATCAAGAGAATCAAATGCATTTATCTCTTTAAGTTTGTAAAATAGTTCACACCATGGGCTTTGAATCCTTTCTGAGCTCCCAGGAGAGGCTAAGATAACTGAGTGTGGACAACCTGAAAAGCCAATTCCAGATACTTAAAAGATTCATCATCATACTTCTGTCGCTCTAGAACCACTCCTGGTACCAAAATCTCTATTATTCAGGGTTCTCTAGAGTAACAAGACTTACAGGATGAACATATATATATATTATATGTGTATGTATATACACACACATACACGTGTGTATACACACAGACATATATGTATTAGAATATATGTCATAGAATGAATATATATAAACATATATGTACATATATATATTTTAGAATGACTTACAAGCTGCAGTCTAGCTGACCCAGCAATGGCTGACTAGGAATGGAAAGTCCAAGAATCCAATAGTTGCTCAGTCCGCAAGGCTGGATGTCTCAGCTGGTCTTCACTGTACACTAGAATTCCAAAGAAGTAGACTCCAATGCCAGTGAAGGAATGGACTTGCCAACAAGGTGAGAGCAAGCAGGCAAAGAGCAAACGCTTCCTTCTTCCATGGCCTTATGTAGGCTTCTAGCAGATGTGGCTGAGGTTGAAGGTGTGTCTTCCCAACTCAAGAGCTAGCTTAAAAGTGTGTCAAGTTTACAACCAAGAATAGCTGTCACAGACAACAAAAGAGGAAGATACTCAAACTCCACATGTACCTTTACACATGTGCACATTCATACAGGCACATATGCATAATACACACATGTACACACACACACACCTGCTTTGAGAGGCCATCTAATCCCTGTCAAAATTGCTAACAACAAGAAAACAAATGACAATAAATACTAGCAAAAATGTAGAGAAAGAGAACTTCTTATCCCCTGCTGGTATAAATATGCAGCCACAATAAAAAATATGGAGGATCCCAAAAAGCTAAAATTAGCACTATCATACAGCACTTGTAGTATGAAGCTGAAGGAGTCCCAGCCAACACACCCAGGACCACACATCCCTCCATGTTTATTGCTGTACTACTCACAAAGGCTAAGTAGTGGAACCAGGCCAGCTGTCTATCAACATCTGATGGATACAGAAAATGCATTTACACACAATGGAATTTTGGCAGCTATAAACAAAAAATGATATAATATTTTCAGAAAAAGGGAACTGGAGATCATTACGTTAGGTGAATTAAGCCAGACTCAGAAAGACAAACACCTATTTTCTCACTTATGTAGAATCTAGATCGAGAGGATCTCAAAAGTTAAGAGGGGACCAAGAGGGGGAAGAGGAAACCTCAAGGGAGGAGAGAGACTCAAAACAGAGGGAGTGGAATACATGGGACACAAAGAGCCTTTTGGAGGGCAGGGATAGAACCTCAGTGGTCGGGGAAGCAAACGGGATGGAGGAGGAGGATCAGGACAGAGCGTATTTATGTATGCGTGAAAGTGCCGTAATGAAAGTGCTTGTCTGGGTAGCAAGGTAACCAGGGGTGGACTTGTGATGAACAATTCAGTTTTTTCAACTCGATTAAGAAGCAATTAAGGCATTAATGAGTGCATCCTTAGGTGTGTCTGTGGGCTTTTACACAGGGTGAACTGAAGTGGAAAAAATAAGGCCTGAATGTGGGCAGGCCTGAGTTCAATCCCCGGTACTCACATGGTAAAAAGAGAGAACACGGGCAAGTTGTCCTCTAACCTCCACACACACATTCTGTGGCACACATGCACAGATGCTCATGTGTATGCATGTACAACAACCAGTCAATAAATAAATAAATGTAATTAGAAAAAAAAAAAAAGGAAGAAAGCACTGGGTGGTGGTGGCGCACGCCTTTAATCCAGCACTCCGGAGGCAGAGCCAGGCGGATCTCTGTGAGTTCCGGGCCAGCCTGATCTACAGACCAAATTCAAGGACAGCCAGGGGTACACACAGAGAAGCCTAGTGTGGGGGGAGGAGGGGGAAAACTCAACGCATGTGTTCATGCAAGAATGGAAAATGTACTGTTAAATGTCAGTACAACGCAAAGCCACACAAACATAATCTCTAGAACATGGCGGCACACCTGTAACTCCAGGATCTGAGAGCCTGAGCCAAAAAGATCTAAAGCATCCAGGCAGTAATGATGCATGCCTTTAATCCCAGCATTCAGGAGGCAGAAGTGTTGTGATATATCTCATGGGGGACCCCAGCTGGCCGGGCCAGGGTATACCACGCATGCAGGGAAACATGGCTGGCAGATGCAGCTGCGGGCGGGCGGGCAGCAGGGCATGGAAGAGTCACTCACACTCAGGCACTGCATCCATGTGGAGGGGTTTATTATAATAGAGAGGTGAAGAGAAAGATAGGGGAGAGAGAGAGAGGAAGAAAGGGACGGGAGGGAAAGCGGAAGTGTGCACACCTCCTGGGAATGGAGAGGGGGGGGAGAGACAGGAAGGGGAGGGGCTTTTCTTTAAAATGAGGCTTTTACATCAAGACACAGGGCAGCACCAAGGGGTGGGTTTCCAAGGGGTGGGTCAGAATACTGAGTTCAAGGCCAGCCTGGTCTACAGAACAAGTTCCAGGGCTACACAGAAAAACCCAGCCTTGAAAAGTTAGGGGAAAAAAAGAAGTTATCATTGAAGAGGGAAAGTTCCTAGAAAAGCAGGAGGAGGAGGAAGATTGAAAGCTTTAAGGCCATTCTGAGAAACTCAGCCAGTTCCAGGCCACCTGGGGCAAAACACTTACCTCAGGAAGGGAGAAGGGAAAGAAGAGGTGTACCTTAGGGGTAGAGTGCTCAAGGCCCTGGGTTCAGTCCCCACTCTGTAGCACTGCAAAATAGATAAACAAGTCCTAAAGGTGCTTTTTGTTGTTGTTTACAAAAATGAACAGATTTATCCTATACATTCCTATGAAATCTCAAGATAACTGCCCAGAGGGCACCTACCTGTTTTCTCCCTGTGGGCTGCTTCTCTGAAACTACTCCACTACAGACACCGTCTCTACTGAGATTAGCTAAACTCACCTCCTTGTTTATCTGTATGTAATTACCCCACGTCCTTGTTCAGCTGTGTGCAGTAACCCTGCCTCTCTGTTCTACTGTATACGACAAACATGCTCAACTCCAGGGAGCTGCGGGTTCTCCATCAGTGCCCAGGCCATCTAAGCCCAGCTTTTCACTGTCTCTAGTCAGAGAAAGTCCCTGGAACCAGGCAGGATTCAGCAAAGTGGCACCTAACACGGGTACAAACGGGCACGGACAATGACTTTGGGGAACTATGGTTTGTGAGATGAGGGAACATATGAGAAGGGAAGAAGAGCAAAGGATAAAGAGTTCAAGGCCAGCCTGGTCTACAGGCACCAAAGCTACACAGAGAAACCCTGTCTCGAAAAACCAAATAAATAAATAAATAAGTAAATAAATAAATAAATAAATAAATAAATAAATAAATAAATAAATAAATGGAAGAGGATGCAATTGTGAGCATGTGGTGAAGGAAATCTAGAGATGGGTAGTTCTATGCTGGTGCTTTGGGGAGACTTTGGGAAACCAGGGAAGTGCAGGGAGGGCTTCGCAGCTCATTGGTTCTTGGACTATGTTCCTGCCCTTACTTTGCAGGAAAGGGGGTGATGTATTCAACTACTTGGGGAAAAATTGAGTAACTAGAAAAAACAACAACCACTGAGGGATAGATACACATCCAAGCCCTACCCCACCCCAACTCAGTGTGTTCCCAATTTGCCTTCAGTTTAACTGATTTCCTGTTACATTTGCGGGGGGGGGGGGGGGGCAGCTCTGAGCAGTGACTGGCCAGCTGTGTGGGCCCTGAGTCGAGGCTGGGGGAGGTGGCTGTCTTCAGCAGCCTGTACTCTCTGCCTGACTAGGAGCCCAGGCAATGTCCACCAGGCATGTGTCAACAAACCTGGTTTATAATAATGCTTTGTCCAGCACAGCTCCAGAGACAGCCCTGTCTGGAGCAGGGAGGAAATGAAGCAACGACAAACAGACATGAAAAGAACTGATTTCCACTGGGATTCTGTGTGGTTATTGAAACACCCTGAAAACCAAGAGAGTCATTAGTACAAACAGACACTGGAGTATGGGACAAGTTACTGAAGGAAAAAGCACAGGCCCTGCAGGCTCCTCCTTGACCAGTCTTAGCTGCATGGATGCAATTACCAGGTAGTATTTGCAACTTTTAAAGCATTAGAACAAACAAACAAACAACCCTTTGGCTGGGTGCCTCCTCCGTCAGCACGTTGGCTGCCTTCTTGGCTTTCCAGCTTTGCTGGTTCTTGACCTCTTGGCCTTCCTTGGCTTTATGTCATTCGGCTCTTAACCTCCAGCACTGCACTGTCAGCTCCTGGTCTGCCTTTGTTGCTGTCCTTTGTTACTGTCGCAATGAGACTTGGCATTAGATTTAGGAGTAACTTGGAAAATCCAGGATAAACCATTCTTTTGAAGAAGATACTATTTTTATTACTTTTTTGAGAAGTTCATACATTCATGCAAAGTATTTGAACATATTCACCCTCCAATCCTCTCCCTAAATTCCTCATATAGCTCCCAACTCCATGTCTGTCTTAGTTACTTTTCAGTTGCTGTGATAAAACACCATGGCCAGACAACTTATAAAAGAAAGCATTTAATTTGGGGCTGAGGTTTCAGAGAGAGAGAGAGAGAGAGAGAGAGAGAGAGAGAGAGAATGGTGCAAGTCTTTTGAAACTTCAGAGCCTGCCCCTGGTGACACATTTTCTCCATGGCCACACCTCCTAATCCTTCCCAAACAGTTTCTCCAACTGGAATCAGGTCTTCAAATACATGGACCTACAGGGACTGTTCTTATTCAAAGTACCACAATGTCTTTTTTTTAATAACCAACTGAATTCAATTAGTGTTTTCCATATATAAATGCCTAGTGCTGAGAGACAAGAAGGCAGCCAAATGTGCCTGCAGATGGAGGAGGCACCCAGCCAAAGGGTTGTTTGTTTGTTTGTTTGTTTGTTTGTTCTAATGCTTTAAAAGTCGCAAATGTTACCTGGTAATTGCATCCATGCAGCTAAGACTGGTCAAGGAGGAGCCTGCAGGGCCTGTGCTTTTTCCTTCAGTAACTTGTCCCATACTCCAGTGTCTGTTTGTACTAATGACTCTCTTGGTTTTCAGGGTGTTTCAATAACCACACAGAGTCCCAGTGGAAATCAGTTCTTTTCATGTCTGTTTGTCGTTGCTTCATTTCCTCCCTGCTCCAGACAGGGCTGTCTCTGGAGCTGTGCTGGACAAAGCATTATTATAAACCAGGTTTGATGGCACATGGCTTTACTCCCAGTACTTAAGAGTCTAATGCAAGAGGATTGCAAGTTCTAGGCCAGCTTGAACTACGAAGTAAAAAGCTGCCTCAAAAAAGTTTTTACTGCTGGGCGGTGGTGGCGCACGCCTTTAATCCCAGCACTCGGGAGGCAGAGCCAGGCGGATCTCTGTGAGTTCGAGGCCAGCCTGGTCTCCAAAGCAAGTTCCAGGAAAGGCGCAAAGCTACACAGAGAAACCCTGTCTCGAAAAAACCAAAATAAATAAATAAATAAATAAATAAATAAATAAATAAATAAATAAAAAAGTTTTTACTTTTTACTATAGACTGTCAGGAATAAAAACAGTTTTTGATAATTTCGGACTGACATACAAAGCGCAAAATAAAACTGAGAGTCGACATCTATGGTCAGTTACTTGTGGACATGCAGGCCAGTTGGAAAAGAACATTTATTTTTCAATAAATATTACTAAGAAAACAAGAAACCTACTTGCAAAAGAATGGAGTTATACTCTTACCATATTATAAGCAAAAATTAGTTCAAACTGAAATCGAAGACTTCAATTTATAAACTAACCCATGAAGATCTTAGGTGCAACCAGGCCTACCTGCAATGTAAACTGGGGTGAAGACTCAGTGACTCTGCCACAGAATTGGCTTATTATATCATCCTTCACTGATGATATTCTACATAGCAACACACAGTTTCCATACATTTCAAAAACCTATCACATAGTGTTATCTTAACCTTAACCTCCTAATGTTAGAACTTTAGGATATCTCATTACGTGTTTATTAAAGCAAAACCTTTTCTGAGCTAAACATCCATGACAAGTATGCAATACATTAATGTCATAAAGTTTATGTGGCAAAAGCCCTGAACTGGGGGATTATAGACCCTGGAGGGGTCCTACTGCTGTTGTTGAATGGTCAGGCTGCCCAGCTGCTTTCTGGGTATTTGAATTGATACCCTGCATGTGTGCTGCTGTAACTTTGGCTAGAGATTCTTCTTTCTTCAGCGCTGTCTTAGTTAGGATTTCTGTCGCTGTGAAGAGACACCATGACCACATCAACTCTTATAAAAGAAACATTTAATTGGGGTGGCTGACATTTTCAAAGGTTTAGCCCATTATCATCATGTTGGGACATGGAGCTGTGCAGGCAGACATGGTGCTGGAGAAGGAGCTGAGAGTTCTACATCTTGACCTGCAGGCAACAGGAAGTGGTCTAGACACTGAGTGTGGTTTGAGCATATATGAGACCTTAAAGCTCACCTCCACAGTAACACACTTCCTCCAATAAGACCACACCTACTCCAACAAGGCCATACCTCCTAATAGTGCCATTCCCTTTGGGGGTTATTTTATTTCAAACTGCCACATTATACTCCTTGGCCCCCAAAGACTTATAGGCATATCATAATAGAAAAATGCATTCAGTCCAACTTTAAAAGTCCTAATAGTCTATAACAGTCTCAACAATATTTAAAAGTCTAAAGTTCAAGGTCTCTTCTGCAATTCATGCAATCTCTTAACTGTAATCCCCTATAAAATAAAAATTAAAAAAAACAGATCATATACTTCCAACATATAATGGCACAGGATATACATTCTCATTTCAAAATATAGGGAAGAGAACATAGTGAGGAAATACTGGACCCAAGAAAGACCAAAAACCACCTAGGCAAACTCCAAACTCCATGTCTGACGTCAAAGAGCTGCCCTTCAGATCTCCAAATGCCATTCAGCTGTGTTGACTGAAACACAGTCTTTCTCTTGGGCTGGTTTCCACTCCCTGTTAGCAGCTCTCCTTAGCAGGTATCCCATGACTCTGGCATCTCTAACATTTTGGGGTCTTCAAGACAAGCCAGGCTTATCCTTCACAGCTTCACACAATGGCCTCTCTGGGCCTCCATTCAGGGACACCCCTGACACATGCCCAGCAATTTCCAGAGGCAAATTCCATAGTCCCTTTCTTCTCTGCTTGACTCCAGAACCATGTGTCCAAAGCTGCCAAGTTCTGCTTGCTGGGGCTGGAACATGCCTCCTTGTTCCATTACATCTTCACCAGCTTTCTGTTTTCAATGGTTTCCTTCACTGACTAAACTTGGCTGTTCTGGATCTTGCCCTGTAAACCAGGCTGGCCTCAAACTCAGAGATCTGCCAGACTCTGCCTTCCCACTGCTGGAATTAAAGGCGTGCACACCACACATGGCTCTAAGCTTTTCTTTAGTTCCTTTTCACAAGTTGGAAACTTAGCTGGGTGGGATCTTGCCCTGAGGTCAGCACTCCCTTTATTCCATTTCTTAATCTGTTTATCTCCTTGAACACAGGACTTAGCTCCATTCCACTTCCTGGTGCTGCCTTTCTCCTCAAATATTACATTTTGTAGTTTACCCTGTTGAGCTTGCTCCTTTTCACTATAAATCTTCATTAGAGTTACCACTAATAGCCACATGATAGAGTCGATACTAGGCTGTTTTGAGATGTCCTCTGCCAACAGAATGAATCCAAAACTCTCCACTTAAGCCTCAGGCAGACTCTTCGGACAAGAGCGAAAGGCAGCCACGTTCTTCTCCATAATATCACAAGAACTATCTCTAGGCAGCTCCCTTTAGGGGCCTGTGGTAGTTTGAATGTAATTGGCCCCTATAATCTCATAGGGAATGGCATTATTTGGAAGTGTGGCTTTGTTGGAGTATGCATGGCCTTGTTGGAGGAATTGTGTCACTGTGGGGGCATGCTTTGAGGTTTCCTATGCTCAGGATTCTGCCCAGTGTCTCAGTCGACTTCCTGTTGCCTGGAAGATGTAGGACTCTCAGCTACTCCTCCAGCACCTGCCTGCAGGCCACCATGCTCCCTGTCATGATGATAATGGACTGAACCTCTGAAAACGTAAGCCACCACCTTAATTAAATGTTTTCCTTTATAAGAGTTATTTTGGTCATGGTGTCTCTTCACAGCAATAGAAACCCTCACTAAGACAGGGCCATTTTCTATCTGCCCACAAGTGGGTAGTGCTTAATGCAGACTCCTAACCAGCCTAAGTGTAAGCAACTGTCAGCTGTGGATGAATCATCTATACCAGCCTTCCTCAGTGCAGGCTCAGAGAACATCTCTGAGGGCGTAGGAAGAAAGCAGAAAGCAGGCAGATGGGGAGGGAAGCTGTGTAATCCCGACTGCTGGACATGACATAGCTGTTGCACACATCCGCTCTCGAGAGTTGTGGTTACCTGCACAAGCTCTAGCTAGAACGGGCCAGTTAAAGCTCCAGCGTGGTTAGGGTGGGGCCTTGAGTGCCCGCCTTTGGCAGAGAGGCTACTGCTGCTGAGGAAGGGAGAGCCACACTCTTTCAGGCATGTGGCCGCTGGGAGGTTGCCTACACCCAGTGAAGGGTCCAACACTCGTGTACATGGGCAGCATGCATTAGACTTGGGGTTTGTTCATTTCTTAAAGAAAACAAAAGATTATATTATAGTAATAAAAAATCAGGGTAATTGTGTGTATGATTTCCTTCCATAGTCATTACATACCACAAATATAAGAATTTTTTAAGGGAAAAACAGTTTCCCTGATGCCAAATTAGATTGATTGAATTGTCTTATAATAACAAGTAAGTTCTAGAAATTCTGACAGCAGTCTTTCATAAGTTCAGCCTGACAACCACTGGGTGTCTATTATATTACTATGTCTAATTTATTCTTCACTCGGACAGCAATACCACCTTGAACAACCCTGAGGTTACTTTGCTGTGAACAATCAAACTTATGCCATCCCTATAACATGGTGCGGTGGTTTAAAAGAACATGGCCCCCAAAGGGAGTGGCACTATTGGGAGGTGTGGCCTTGTTGGAGTAGGTGTGGTCTTGTTGGAGGAAGTGTGTCACGGTGGAGGCGGGCATTTAAGTTTTATGTATGCTCAGGCCATGCCCAGTATCTCAGTTCACTTTCTGTTGCCTGTGCAAGATGTAGAACTCTCAGCTACATCTCCAGCATGTCTGCCTGCATGCCACCATGTCACACCATGATAGTAATGGACTAAACCTCTGAACTGTAAGTCACCCCATTAAATGTTTTCCTTTATAAGAGTTGCTGTGGTCATAGTGTCTCTTCACAGCAATAGAAACCCTAACTAAGACACATGCAGAGTACAATAATGTTTACTGGGTGATTGTGTGTGTGTGTGTGTGTGTGTGTGTGTGAGAGAGAGAGAGAGAGAGAGAGAGAGAGAGAGAGAGAGAGAGGTGGAGGGGTACCTTATGTACTGATCTGTTGGCAGCAGGTGCTGAACAGGCCTTGTGCATAGGCTGTTTGCCCTAAGTTGCCCTAAGGTGCCCTTTTGTCCTTCCTCTTTTCCTGTGGTCAGTAAGTCACAGGATGTTTACAATATAGCTATTGCTAGAATATTGTTTCAAGAATCAGCTCTCTGCTTGCCGTCTTCCTGTTTGGTTGAGCTGCTGGGACGCAGATGGGAACCTGAGGAACGTACCCTAACCCCATGGAGAGTAGGAAGTAGCAGGGTATATAAGGCTGATGGATAGTCAATAAAGGAGCTCTCTTTGAATGACGAACCACGCTGTGTACAGAGTGCTGCTTAACCTCGACGTCCCTCGCCAGTTCTGGGTCCCCGGCTGTGCAGGTCGCGGCACTGATCATCTTTTTTGTTTTGGTTTTTGGAGGTAGGGTCTTCTGCTAAACCTAGAATTTACCAAGTAGGGACCTGCCTATCTCCTATTGCCCATCAGTAATGGGATTACAACTGTGTGCTACCATGCCCTGCTCTTTTTAATCATGAGTTCTGGGGATCAAATCCAGTTCCTTGTTCTTGTAAGGCAAATACTTAACTAAGTGAGCTATATCCCCAGTCCTACCATTAAAAAAAATTTAACAACAGAAGAGCATCATAAATAATATTACACCTAAGATTAACCAAGACTACTGGGGACCAGTACCTCTATAGTCTCTTCCCAGAGTTCCAGAAGAGGTGCTACAAGTGGTGAATTAACTAATCTGAGAAATGTCGAATGAATCTATGTACACGAAATTCTTCTCAGTCAGTTCTCTCTACACAGCTTTTCTCCGCTTCATACTTAGCTCCTTTCTTGCCTTATTCTCTCTACATTTTCTGCTGTTCTCAGTTCTATCTTAATTCTCCCATCTTAGTTCTTCCCCATCTAATTCTTCCTCATCTAGTTCTTCGCCATCTAGTTCTTCCTCATCTAATTCTTCCCCATCTAGTTCTTCCTATCTTAATTTTTTTCCCTCTTAATTCTCCCCCAAGTCTCTGAGATTTTCAGTTATACACCCATGTAATCAGCCATACTCTGGCCAAGGCAAGGTCACCAGGCTTGAATTCTTTCAGAGTCAAAAGGAGAGACAATAAGATCCACATAAAGACCAGTACTTGTCAGCTATCACTAGCAACCCAAAAATGGAAGTGACTAATGGGGAATGAATCAACTAAGAGTTAAATTCAGTCAATAGATTTAAACAGGGAATTTATGTGTTCAAACTTTATTCTTAGAAGTGGTTAAGTAAAATGTTAGGATTCTGTACGTCACTAAGTCACGCGTGAAAATAAAACTGCCTTTTGTCCTTTGGCACTGAAATCTGTACAAGCTGTGCCATTTTCTGGCAGGATGGGGGAAGTGTACTCGGTAACTAGGCAACCTGGGTCACAGCTTGATGTACCTAGTGTGTAAAATCCTTTAGTTCTGAGTTAATTGTTAAAGGGAGATCTAGAACTAAAGATAGCACTTGGAAGAAGGAGGGTGGAGATTAATTAGCACATCAGCCTGGCCTGGGCGGTTGTCTCATTGTAAATTTTTACCTTCTCTCAGGAACTAGCAAATAGTCTGGATGCTTATCTATCTGCAGTCTGTTCTCAGAGAGTCTAGGAAGTATCTCAGATAAGATACTTTCCTGCAGAGATGGTCCTGGCCAGATGTTGCTAATGACAATTACAGAAAGGCCTGAAATTAGGGGTCTGGCTATATGGCTGCTGTCAGCACAGTTGGGGATGTTATCCAAATACCCAAATTGTAAAGGGGAACATTGTGCCCAATGAATTATCAACCACACTGTTAGAAGTTCTTGGGAAAAGAATCAAATGGGAAAGCTACAATAGCATCCAAGAAATTCACTGCAGAAAACAGCTAATACATTCAAAAGCCAGTATCATGAAGACTCCTTGAGTCTTGGCTTTATCCTCTGGAAGAGTCCTTAGCTTCTTCTAGGCATTAGCCTTGCCATAGTCAGCTGAATTCCTGCTTCATATTTCTGCGGCTCACAGCAAAAGATCACTGGAGGAAAAGAAAATACCATGTTCTGCTACTTAGCAGGCATCCTGGTTTGCTCTCTACTGCTGTGGTAAACATTAAAACCAAAACCAACTTGGAGAGGAAAGGTTTTACTTCAAGACAACAGCTTACAGTCCACCATAAAGGGAAATCAGGGCGGAAACTCAGGGCGGAAACCAGCAGGAGCTGAAGCAGAGGCCATGGAGGAATGCTGTTTAGGCTTTGTTTGTTTGTTTGTTTGTTTGTTTTTTCAAGGCAGGGTTTCTCTCTGTGTAGCTTTGGAGCCTATCCTGGAATTCACTCTGTAGACCAGGCTAGCCTTGAACTCACAGAGATCCATCTTAGTGGCACGCTTTCTTATACAATCCAGGACCACTGCCCAAGGATAGCAGCCCCCAACAGTGGTCTAGTCTCTCACACACCAGTCATTAGTCAAAAAATGCCCCCACAGACTTGCCAACAGACTGATCTGATAGAGGCATTTTCTCGATTGAGGTTCCCTCTTCCCAGATGACTCTGGCTTGTGTCAAGTTGACAAAAAAATAACCAGCCAATAGGTGACTAGAAAAAAAAATGACCTTCCCCCAACTCCTAATAAAGTGAAATTCAAACTAAATGTAGTAGTGTATGCTTATAGTTCCATTGCTGGGCAGGGTGAGGCAGGAAGAGCCAAAATTCACAAGCCAGCCTGAGGTACATGGTGAGACCCTAGGAGACTCTAGGGGTGAGGGGGAGAACCTTGAGTAGAATTGCACTGTGCTTTTTTTCCCATCTTTTTCATTTATGAAATAAGTATAAATATATAATAAGTATATAATCTTCCTGATATACTTACATTCACACCTTTAAAAATGTTCTTATCATCATGAAAGAATTCTGGGACCCATTATTACTAATAATGAAGTAACTCATTTGGAATAGTCATTTGCCCAGTATGAGTAAAGTGCTGGGTTTGACACCCAGCAACACACACACACACACACACACGTACACGCACACGCACATGCACACGCACACACACACAGAGAGAGAGAGAGAGAGAGAGAGAGAGAGAGAGAGAGAGAGAATTCATATTATTTGCTCTTAAGTACTCTGTGATTTCCTTTAGTTTCACTGTTTTAAAATTTTCAGAACAGTGAAATAAAGGAAATGTATTCATATATTCTAAATATGCATTTTCTTAACCCACTCTGCTTTTGTTGATGTATGTTATCTCAATAAAATAGCATTGGGGAAAATACTAGGGGAGTAATGCTGCCTAGCACCTTCGACAGGACTTTGTCCAATGTCAGCACTTACCTGCTGGGTTACAGAACTCCCTTGAGACACAGGTAATAAGCATCAAAATCCATACTGCCATCCACGACAGCCAGGCGGCACTCGGTCACCCCCGTCAGTGACCATAGGAGAGAGGGGTGCACAGTGAGGTGATGGCTTCATTAAGGGTTGTGTTTGGGGAAGAGAAAAGCACACTCCTCCAAGCCCACAAAGAACCTGAGAGCCATTCCTTCTGGGAGAAATTTAAAACTATGTTTCTTATGTTCAGAATTATTTCATCATTACTAGAGCTGGTCTCTTTTAGTTGAGAAAACTGGCTTTTAATGTTAGTCTTTAAAGCCTTAGGCCCAATGAACTAATTTCAGATGGTTTATTTACCTGCTCATGGGTATAAACCACCTGTTTTCGCTTTCTTGTACAGATGCAAAGTCAACCTCTCCGGCAAAATTCCACCGTTCTTTTCTGCCACACAAGTGGTACATAACATTACATTACCCAATAAATTTTAGCATTTCCCCAAATGTGCAGGGTACAAAAAAATGTATTCATTTGTGTGAGATATAAAAATGTACCCTCACACTTCTGAAATCAACAGGCAGCCATTTCACACTTGGGCCAAAAGCAAACAAACATAATTCTCACTGGCAGCTGGACAACATTCCAAGCTGCCACCACATTAATTAACTCAATCAGACTCCACTTCGACTCACACAGCTTGCTGCCAAGACACCCAGCAATAAATCCTTAGGTTAAATACTGAACCAGGTAGGGGATACCATATGGTTCGTGGTTGCGGAGGGTGGGATAGTCCTGCTGAACACCAGTAGCAAAGTGTTTCCCATTTGCTTTTTATTATGTCTTCTGATTTGAGAAAAGTGAGTGTATGTTCTTGTTAAAAATGGTTTTGTCTGTCTCACTGTAAAGAGTTAAGATAGTAGCAACATAACAAGATCTCTTTGTCCACAAGCTCCTGGTGTTGCTATTTCCCAAATTTCCCCAGAGAAGCAGGTCACTTAGCAAGTGCTGGGAGCCCATTAAAGGGAAAGCATTGGTATTAAGTCCGGAAAGAATACCAAGGAACAAAGAACTCAAATAAACTCCTTTTCTATTGAGGTCCCTGAGAATTTACAACTGAGTACAAACTACTTAGGACTGACAACCTCTGAGTCTGACCTCTGCCTTTGTCTGGCTACACCACTTTGACCAAATTATTTGATTTCTCTTATTATTTCAGTACCGTGGTATGAAGGAACACGACAAGATGTGTTCGTAGTTCCCCAGTCTACTGTGGTTATCTATTTAAGGAACTTAAGATGAAGAATCTTCTACTCATCCTTAGAATCTGAAATTGATTAGCTTCGAGGACAAGCCAATAGTGTATTTGTAATGAGTAAGAAAGTCTTTGGTAGACACGACCACACGTAGAGAAATTCAGGATTCCGTAAGAGCTAAGATCCCCTCACCTCTGACAATGTCATTCTCCTCACTACTTTATATCATTACTTTCATAACTTGTGTGATATTTGAACGTGGTATAATTGGGAGTTTTGACTCAACCTTAGTCTTCATTTGAAAGTGTAAATGTCTAGAAAAAAAAAGGACAAAATATGTGCTGAGAGAGTTTTCACCTGGGGAGACTAAGCAATGTCTACCCCATCCCCAGAAGGTCCTAATGACAAACTCAACTTCTTTGATTCTACCAAAGTTCCCCCAGGAAGCCAATGAGCTTATTAGGCTTCCTTAGGGAAGCTTGGTAAGGGCTTACAGCAAGGAGTGAAGGTGGCCTTAAACAGCCACATGGTCTGCACCTTTATGGGTGCTAGCTCCCCCATGACAGTGCAGATCTTCCCCGCTCCCAGCATGTATACTCTAGTCCCTCCCTGAAACCTCGAGGCCGGCTGCAATTGGGGCAGAATTACGTAGAACTGGTTGAAAGAAGTGGCTGGATACTCCAGTGAAGGTCCCATGACTTTGCCCACCCCCTCCTGTGAGGGAGTGTCTTCTGAGAGGCAAGGGTCTTTTGCAAGCCCCACAGCTGAACTGAAGCTGGTGGTGGTTTGGTTTGGGAGATAGTGCTGTATTTCAGTGTGACTGCATAAGTTCCTGTCCTTGCCTGAGACTGTCAAATGGGAGAAAAAGATGACGACGACTGTCCCTAAAAATTCTGCCTGAGTGTACGTGAAGACTCTAAGTTCAGATTTAAAAAAATACTGCTGTCCTGCAGATCAACCTTATTTGTGTTTGTTTGTGTGTGTCTTGGTGGGACTGAGCCAGGAGTCTTGCATGTGCCAGGCAAGCATTCTTCTACTGAGCTGTCCCCCAGCTCCAGGTCCTCATACGTCCACAGCAAGCACTGTCCACTGGCTGTCTTCCCAGCCCCCAGCTCCTGATGACCCCCCAAAAGATGTCTTTCCTTGCTATGAAGAGAAGACAATGAAGGCTGTTTTCTCACGTTGCTTCTCATATACCTGGTCTGTTTCACTTCCTTTTCAAATTCTAGAAATTAAGGAGCCAGCTGTGGCACCATGTGCCTATAATCACAGAACTATGGAGGCAAAGACAGGTGGATCTCAAGCTGAAACAAGCCTGGGCTACATCGTGACGTACTGCCTCAGAAAAACAAACAAACAAAAAGCAAAACTAGAAATAAAATATTTTGTACTTGTTATCAAGACTATAAAAAGAGTAGGAATGTATAGAATCTTTTTAGCTTCTTCGGACATGATCTAACAAGGAAAAGAAAATTGTCGTATTGGTAGTATAGACTTGACTTCAAGTTGAAGTTCATGCATTTGTACTAAACCACATAGTGCCTTTCATCTGATCCCTTGTAGGACCAGCTGAGTGCCAATGAGATTTTTGTTTGGTGGAGCCTTACACTGGGAAAGAGCATCTTTAATTGGTTCACACACAGTAGTGTGCAATACAGATTCTTTTCTATCATCCTGCACACCTAGGTTTCTGAAACGTCACAAACAGTTCGTGTTCTCACTCCTAAGAGCTGTGAAGTCGCCTTCATTCTTCATCCTGGAAGATGTAAATGCACCAAAGAAGGCTGAGTCCCCTAGATGGAATCCATTCCTACCTGTTGACTTACCACAAGGTTCTAAAAGTTCTCAGAGTGCGGGTGAGCATGGGCGGGGGGCCTGTGGTTGATCTTTGTGTTCTCCACAGCTGCTCTTAGTAGGTGCTCACCAAAGGAATATTGATAATAGCCTGGAAACAACTGTGAATTTTAATTCTATTGTTCCTGCCCTGCAGCTTTCAGAAGCCCAAGTTGAAGCCAGCAAAGATGGTCATAAATAAGGACAATAATATTTTGAAACCAACAAAGCAGGTCCCCCAAGCTCCATCTGTAGCAGCCCAGGTCTCCACAGAGGTCTCCACAGAGGTAGTACAGCCTCTGCAGACTTCCCCACCCCCTGCAGGGGGTGCTGGTACACAGGGTGTCTGGACACGTCTCTACTGATAAGTATTTCAGCTAGTAAAGATGTTCTCAGTATTTGGGTTAAACTGTTGTGATCTTCTCAATTACTCCTTCTCTAGTTATTGAGTCACAGAGGAAAAACAAACACAGAAAAGGGTGATTCAACTGGAGGAAATAAGGGATTAAAATATCTGATGCTAAATCTACAAGGCCCAGCAATGAAATGACGCAGCTGTAGAGGGAAGACATTTTGTTATTTTTTGTATTTTCAAACTGTCCCACGGTAGCCCCTGCCAACTTCCTCAAAATTGCTGAATTAGCTGGGCATGATTGCTGTGGGATGGTCTGTATGTCAAACATGTTGCTTATTGGTCAATGAATAAAACACTGATTGGCCAGTGGTCAGGCAGGAAGAAGTATAGGCGGGACAAGGAGGAGAGAATTCTGGGAAGTGGAAGGCTGAGGAGACACTGCCAGCTGCCGCCATGACAAACAGCATATGAAGATGCCGGTAAGCCACAAGCCATGTGGCAAGGTATAGATTTATAGAAATGGATTAATTTAAGATATAAGGACAGTTAGCAAGAAGCCTGCCACAGCCATACAGTTTGTAAGCAATATAAGTCTCTGTGTTTACTTGGTTGGGTCTGAGCGGCTGCGGGACTGGCGGGTGAGAGAGATTTGTCCTGACTGTGGGCCAGGCAGGAAAACTCTAGCTACACATGATGGCACACACTTTTAATCCCAGCACTCAGGAGGCAGAGGCAGGCGGATCTCTGTGACTTCAAGGCCAGCCTGATCTACAGAGTGAGTTCCTGTCTTCCCCCTCCCCCCACCAAAAAAAACAACCCTGATGAATTAACTCTAGAGCTGTATCTTATACTTCTCACTATGGCACACTTGTGTCCCACACTATGGCCCACAAGTGTCACTGAGTATTGATACTGGGGACTTCATTTAAAGATTTCGTGCTCAACCCACCAACTGCCCACCTCACCCACTTGCCAACATTAGTAACTCTCCTCCATGGTACTCCAGATTAATGCTCTCAATGGTGTGTTAGTGTGTGAACCTCCCGCTCAGCAGAGAGTGCCAATAAGCAGACTCACCTTCCTGTCTTTGTCACTACTGCTTACCTTGCTTCTTCAAATGTATAAACACTAAATAAATCGAATGAAAAAGCAATCTATAAGAATATTGACAACTACATGATTTTATAATAGCCTAGGACTAATGATGAACTTAAATTCTATTGTTCCTGCAGGAAGTTTCAAAAGCCCAGGTAGAGGCCAGTGACGATGGCCACAAGTAAAAATGCTAGGATTTTTAAATTGGCATAACCCAGTCTGCCCACTAGAAACATCTCTTCCAGGTCTCCACCATATAAGTCTTTCCCAGTTACAATCCCAAGCGCTTGCTCCCCAGCCCGGTTCCTCCCACTTCTGAATTGTGCGTTCCACCCTCCTGCTTCCTCAATGAGACGTTTCTTGGTGATGAAAGACTGTTTGTCTTCTCACTTAGTCTCTTGCAAGTGTACAAAGGAGTTTCTCAGACGCTATGTAACTTGTGATATCATAATAAAGTAAATAGGAGAGTCTAGCTATCTTCTGTTAAACCACATACTAAAAATGCCAGATGTCAGGCTGATGAGATGGCTTGGAGGGTAAAGGGGCTTGATGCCAAGTCTGACAACCCCAGAATCCACACAGTGAAGGCAAGAACTGACTTCCACAAGTTGTCCTCTGACCTTCATATGCGTGCAGTGATACAAGTATGCATATCACACATGCACACACACAATAAAATTAATAATAAATAAAGGAAAAAATAGAGCAACATGTAAAAACCACACCATTCTCCTAACTAAATATTGTCATTTGGGGAAATAAACCTACATTTCCTTAACATACACTATTATGTTACTCTCTGTTTTTGTTCTTGTTGGCCTGCTGGGGATAGGATAGCTTTGAGCATGCTAGGAAAGGATCTTCCCCTGGGGCTATAGACTTAGCCTCATGTTAACAAGTACTTTATTTTAAATAAGTGAGTATTTTACATTTTTATTGGTTTTAGTATCTAATAAGGTAAATATAAATGGACAGAAACCACATGAACATAATCTCTTTTGTGACCTCAATACTAGAAAAGCATTATAAAGTAGTTCAAAGACCAGAATGGCCATGTTTATCTAAATGTCTGCATCGTTTGAAGTCCAGATCAGCACCTTGCTCACCGATAAGCTCTGTGGCCACTGCAGCTAGAGAGGCCTTCCATCCTCCGTCTCGGTTCTTGTTTGGTTTTTAGAATGTTTGCATTTTTAAATATTTTCTTTTATTTTATGTGCCTGGGTGTTTCGCCTGCACATATGTCTGTACACTATGTGAGTGCTGGTACCCGTGGTGGCCAGAAGAGGGCACTGGATTTCCGGAAACAGGAACAACAGCCGGCTATGAGGCACCATGTGGGTGCTGGCAACCAATCACAGGTCTTCTGGGAAAGCAGTTAGTGCTCTTGACTGCTGACCGATTCTCCTGCCCCGGACTGATGATTCTTTATGCCATTTGCCTTATGTCAAAAGGGACTTGACATTGTTATGCTTATTGAAAATGATAATGAGTGACTGGTGGTGAGCCTTGTTGCAGTCACTGATTACAGCCTTCCCAGCCTGAGATGGGGAGGTTCTTAACATTTAAACCTATCCTTCCTTTAGTGGGTCAAGTGGGGGCTAGACACACGGGTGTTTATTTCTTTAATTATCTTATGTGGATGACAGCTTTATCATACATTTTCAGTTTCATAATGAGTGTAAAAACATATGTGAGCACTTGCCCTGTCATTACATATTAATTATCTTCTTAGTTTTGCAATATCCCACCGTATAATGTATACTGTTTGACTTATGTTTAACCCCACTGCTAGTTGTAGCTAGAGTTTTCCTGCCTGGCCCACAGTCAGGACAAATCTCTCTCACCCGCCAGTCCCACAGCCGCTCAGACCCAACCAAGTAAACACAGAGACTTATATTGTTTACAAACTGTATGGCCGTGGCAGGCTTCTTGCTAACTGTTCTTATATCTTAAATTAATCCATTTCTATAAATCTATACCTTGCCACATGGCTTGTGGCTTACCGGCATCTTCACATGCTGTTTGTCATGGTGGCGGCTGGCAGTGACTCCTCAGCCTTCTACTTCCCAGAATTCTCTCCTTCTTGTCCCGCCTATACTTCTTCCTGCCTGACCACTGGCCAATCAGTGTTTTATTTATTGACCAATAAGCAACATGTTTGACATACAGACCATCCCACAGCAGCTAGTCACTACAATTGTTCTAATTTTTCTATACTACCAACTGTACTTGGATTTTATTCCTTGTGCATATACTTCACATATATCTCCAACACTTTCCACATAATAAATCTTGGGAGAATTATGAGGGCAGAATGTGTATGTAAGCAAGCAAACATTTTAGTCTAAAAGGGCAATCATCTTTTGAAAACACCTCTACTTCTTCATAGAAGAAAGTCGAAACCATGACTTAACAATAAAAGGAGAAGATGTGAGAGGTGATGAGGAAATGCTGGGAACACTCGCTGAGGGAAGTAACACTGAGGGAAATGGCTGCCAGGCAAGAGGGGAGGAGAGAGAGCGTGGACGGGATTGGTAAGCACTCTGGGGTCAGGTTCTGGCATCAGTGCTGTGGATTTAAAATCCAGTCCACCCACCAACTGTCCATGTGACCTTCCGCAAGTTACATAACCACTCCGTCCATTGACCATTCTTGAAATTGGAAACACAGAGCCAATAAGGGCTTCCTTGTGTAACTACTCTTGGGTCTTCCCGGGGTACTCCGATAGGGTGATAGTGGCTTTTCACAGTGATCTTTCCAATGCTGAATATTCATTACTGACCTTAAATGCTGCAGCTCACACTCTGCACACACTCACATACTCACTTGTGCACACGCTTTATCTTTCTCTTCTACCAAGTAAAGAACACCAGCACCCTTCACCATTCTGCTTTCTGATACTTGCCTCGAGTGTTTGGTTTCTTTTTCTCTTCTACAGACTGAGGAGCCAACAATGGCCTTTCTTGGGTCTGGAGAGGTGGCTCAGAGGTTAAGCGTACACACTGCTCTTGCACATTCCCAAATGCCTTGTCAGATGGGTCACAACTGCCTGTAACTCAAGCTCCCAGGGACCCACAAAAAGCATCTCCTTTCTTTAAGAACTGGGCATGGGGTCCATGCCTGTAATCCCAGTAGAGTCAGGAGTTCAAGGCCATCCTCTGCTGTATAAGTAAGTTTGGGGCCAAACACCTACACAGGACCTTGTCTCAGAGGGCAAAAACCAAACACAGCGAGGATCTCCCTTTTTGAATTTGCCTGGCTGGACTAGAAACCTTGAGAAAACAGGTTGTCTTTTTCTCATGAAAATTTGGCTCTTCGTGCTCCTCACAGAGCCAAGAATGTCTCCAGACATTTGTATTCAGCCTTTTCACTTGAGAATCTAAACTGAACCTGCATGCTCATCACCAAAAATTTAATCTGACTGAAAGAAAAAGTTCATCAAATCTCAAACTGTTAATGCTTGAGTCTGTTTCTATTTACTCTGAAATAATGCATTCCTAATGTTTTTAAGAATGAACTTAGTTTCAGACTGGTGGAATCATCTCTCTGGGTGGAGAGAACTCGACCTTCATGGGCTTCCTTGTGTCACTACTCTTGGGCCTTCCAGGGGTACTCCGATAGGGTGATAGTGGCTTTTCACAGTGATCTTTCCAAGACTGAAAATGTCACAAAGCAAACTTTCAATAAACGTATTGAGGACAGAGTTCTTCTATGCAGCAGAACTTTAAAGCTCCGGAGAGGTGAAGGGCAGAGCGGCAAAGATCACTTTATTTCCATCTAACAGCCACCGAGTGCCTTGGAGGGGACTGTACTTCTGATTTGACATGGGAGTACAGGCTAGCCCCATCTCTCCTTCAGCAGCAGTGACTTCTGGATGACTTGTCTCTGACTTCCCTAATTCCGTCTTCCCAGAACTCTGAAGTGATTGAGGATCACACAGAGGCTCATGAAAAATGTGTACACACATTCTAGACAATTTCAGATTTCCTAAATCTAATCAGTGATGTTGACGTTATTTATTCATTTACATGTGTCCTTGAATTTCCTACTTGTGGTGATTCCTCTATCCTTAACTTTAGTGAACAAATTTCAATTTAGTAAAATTATTTGATTCTATTTTTACAGTGGTAAAGTCCTTAGATTAATATGGGAAATTTTTAGCTCTCAGTTTTCTAAAAATGTTAGGTCTTAGAGTTTCTCATAAAAACTATCCAAAGAAATGTCTGGGGAAATGGTTCATTTAGCAACAGTCTTGCCACAGGAGCATGAGGAGCTGAGTTTGAATCTCCAGCTCACACGTGAAAAGCCAGGCACTGGCAATCCTGACTCTGGGGAGGTGGAGATATGCAGATGGCTGGAGCTCCTTCCTAGCCAGATAGTCAAACCAACCAGTGAGCTCCAGGTTCAGTGAGAGACCCTGACTTCAAAATATAAGGTGGAAAACAAGAGAAGATATTCAATATTGACCTCTGGCTTATACACACGCACACACACACACACACACACACACACACACACACACACGCCCCCCTACACACACAGGAGCACACACACATGCACCCATGTCAGTACACATATACTCTACATATGCACATACTAAAAACAATAGCAGTAATAGAATAATCTTACAAAAGGTTTCCATAAATCTTTACCCAAATTCTTAACATATAAAACCACTACCACCTTTTCTGTGTCTGCATTACAGACCCCGAGAACAACTACAGTATCTGTTTACAACATCTAGTTCTCTCAACAATACTAAAAGCATTGCATTTTCAGGCCATGCAGATGTTTTTCATGTACAAGCCTCCCTAATAGGAGACAGTAAACAGTATTGTGCATTATGATCTGCCAGTTCTCCCAGAAACATATGGGAAATTAGTCAAATTTTGAGACTGGGTAAAGGTGGGATTAGCAATATGTTTCCTTAAGTGTGCTTATATTCTGTTTTCTTTTCAAAATTCCTTCAGAGGTTAAACTTCGTGAAATGCAGAACTGCAGAAAACTGTCTGGATGAAAGCAACTTTTTCCTATTGACATCTCTCCAAGAATGTGGACAGTCAGAGCATTCCAGTGCGTGCCTGCCAAAGGCTTTGGGAGCATAGTTAAGGAGCGATGTTCCAGAGCTGGGATCAGTTAGCTGTATTTTCCTCTCTGTTGTCAGCATCCATTGCAGAGTACACCTGCTACATATGGCTTATCCTTTCTTAAAAAACCATCTAAGCGTTTATTGGGAATGCCAAAAGTTGTCCAAGTTAGGCAGCTCTACAGAGTACGGGCAGGATTTCCTCGATGTAGAATTCTCAGTGTGAAATGCTGTGCCTCATTCCCTCACCATGAAGGAACAAGTTAAACATTTAGATTATTGACCCTGCTGCCTTTATCAATAAAGCTATCAGTAGTCTACGACACGCCTGCGTGTTTGGCGTGTTTTCCCCCTTGTCAACACTCTTCATGGTGTGTACAGCTTCTTTTTTAAGACAGAGATGGGAAAATATCAGTTCAACAGATATTTCTTATAATACTTTCACAAAGCCAACTGCAATTTGGCCCATGTCTTCAAAGAGCTCGTTCTAGTGGACTCTAGCCATAGATAAAGAGATAAGTGCTATGACAGAATTTATGGGAAATCAGAGAGGACAAGGTCACAATAAGGTTTTCTGGGGGAAAAATAATATCCAAGCATAATCTTAAAAGATGAATAGTAATTACTTAGGCAAGAGAAAGACAGAGGACAGAGGGAAGGACAGCAGACAAGGCACAGAGGCATGAGAATAGTACAGGAAATTCTGGGAATCACGCACACACACACACTACTAATGTGAGTCTCAGGTAGGCAAGAGCTAGATCAGTGATTCGGATTTTCTCTGTAGAAGACAGGAAGTTAAGGAAACTTGAAGGTATAGTGGTCTGTTCTGTTTATAAATAGCTATTATTTACATATATTAATTCCGTGGATCTCCTGTTAGACTCTGTGAACTATGCTGATATAGAAGGGGATGATTTGAAAATGTTAGTGAGTTAAGGTGATCCCTGGCTAAGTGCCACGTACTTAGATGAAGTATAAAAGAGAAAGAGAAGGTTTGAGGAGAAACTAGCTCAGTTTTACTAAAAATAAAGTGGTTTGTGTCTTCTAAATGGGTATGTTCAGGGGCCAGAGATATGGCTCAGCCATTAAGAGCATATACTGTTTATTCTTTCAAGATGGGGTTGGAGAGATGGCTGAATGGTTAAAAGCACTTCTGTGTACCCATGGGAGGTAGTTCACAATGGCCTGTAACTCCAGCTCAAAAGATCCAACATTCTTTCTAGCCTCCTCAGAGGCAATCACATGCACATACCCCTATGCAAACATATACACATGATTAAAAATACAACACAAATATTTTTAAGTTAAAAAAAGATATGCATAGAAGGAAACTTGATATATAAATTTTGACTTAGGAAATGTTGGGCTCAGAGACACTGTCTTAGTTAGGGTTTCTATTGCAGTGAAGAGACATCATGACCATGGCAACTCTTATAAAGGAAAACATTTAATTGTGTTGCTTACATTTTCAGAGGTTTAGTCCATTATCATCATGGTGTCACATGGCAGCATGAAGGCGGACATGGTGCTGGAGAAGATGCTGAGAGTCCTATATCTTGACTTTTAGGCAACAGGAAGTAGTTTGTCTCACTGGGCAAAGCTTGAGCAAAGGAGACCTCAAAGCCCACCCCCACAGTGACACAGTTCCTCCAACAAGGCCACACCTACTCCAACCAAGCCACATCTCCTAATAGTGCCCCGCCCTATGAGGGCCATTTTCTTTCAAAACACCAGACACTTAAAGGTGATTTTAAAGATACAAAAATATGAGATTTATATGGTAAGACTGTAAATGATGGTTAGTTAAATTCAGCACATGAAGGTTCAAAAACTAATAAAGTATAGGCACCTGAAATGCCAACCTTGAAATAAAATTGGAGTAGGAAGATATTCAGTGAAAATATGAAGAAGATATGGTGAGGGAGAAGGTGACCCAGAATGTGCTCAGTTCTTAGCCAAATAAAATCCTCAAGGAATTCTGAGAAGGGTAACCAAACTTGCAGTCCCCTTTCTGGACCCAGTCTGGTGCTCTTCTTGAGGTAGCTAATCCAGGAGGCTCACAGCCTTTTCAACAACGGACTTGGAATTTGTTTGCCCCACGTACAGGAGGCCAAATCAATGTCTGCTGTAAAGCCCTTTAGAGAAAATGGAAACTCCCTGTGGCTCTCAGTACTTGTGGAACAACACAAATTGTGTGAGAAACTCACATCCAGTCAGGTTAATATGCTACCAAAAACAAGGAAGAGAGGATTGTCTTGGTAGGCAGCCTGAGACAATGCCAACCAACAACTGTTGTTCTAAAGTGAAGTTTTCAATGCTTATTTATCATTGTGTGTAGGAGCCTGTGTGAGTTTATGTGTATCACACACGTGCAGGAGCCGGTGGAGACCAGAAGGGGGTGTTGGACACCCTGGAACTGGGGTTACTGTGGGCCACCTGGTGGTAGCTGGCATCCCAACAGGGTCCTGTGCAGAAGCAGCCTTCACTAACTGCTGAGTCATCTTCTCAGCTACCTGGTAAAGCGAACTTTATTTTTTAGTCTGTGTACCCGGTTTGGATGCCAACTAGGTTTTTAATATAATATTTCTCATTAACGCAGAGAATTTCATGTGTGCACACAACATATTCTCATCATGTTCACCTCACTTCTCCCTGTATACAGCAGTTTTGATTCATTGGACTATTTCAAGTTTTCACTTCATTTTGGATCTTTACCACCTCCATAACAAGGCTTTTTTGAAGGTAAAACTCCAGAGGAAGAAACTATCAGATTTCAAGTAAATATTTTTCAAACTAATTTTTAAGTATTTATAATTGAGGAATGAAATCAAAGAATCATAAAAATGAAGAATTAAGATTTTTTTCAGAACCAAAAGAATTTATTTGGTTTGGTTTGTGGCTGGGGTGTTTTTTGCTTTGTTTTTAGAATCTCTATAAATCATAAAGAAGCTAGAGAACAAAAGTGGGTTCAGTCCCCAGTACAAAAAATGTGTAACACAAATATTTTAGGAAATAAATTATTGTACACACAGGAATGAAAGCACAGCCACTACAATCCTGATAACGAATCTGAGCAAAACAAAACCAAGTAGCAACCTGTCTCAAAGAATGCCAGTCTCGAATTAAAGGTCTTCATTAATGGAGCTGGGGAGCAGACAGCGATTCTCCGGGCTAAGGAGACGACGCGATTACGCTGAAGGAAAGAGGAGAAGCCGATGAAAACTGAATACATGTGTAAAGAGTCAGCAAACAGGTAAGTGAAACAAGTTAACTCCAAATTAAGCCCCAGACTCCTAGATCTCCAAGAGCTGTGGCCTCAGACTCTGGCAGTCCCTTGTCGTTTCCTGAAAATGGATGCCATTAAAAATTCGCCTGCCAATCGAGCACTTTAAAAAGTGTGTGTGTTGGGGGGGGGGGGGGGATTTACTTGACTTAAAAAGAAATCAATCGATGTTTTTAAAATAAGACTGTGAGTTTTCTTTCCTCAGACATTCTTGACACCATGCGCATCTTGGGGGTCTGCGCGAGCCTTTCTGTGGCTTTTGTAGGTGGTTCCATGAAGTGTCTCTCATACACAGAAACTTTTGAAAACAGTTTAATTACTCTGCCTTCCAAATTGAACAGATGAATGCCCGAAAGAATGAAAGTTAAGTGGTGCCGAATGGGAGGTCCAAAAACCACTGAAAAAATGAACAGCATGTGGGAACTGGAGGCAGAACATTTTCTTGCTCACGTAAGAACACAACCCCTGTACTTATGCTGCTGTCTGGCTGTTGTGCAGAAAGCTCATGACGCGTTCACTAAGCAAAACAAAAATTGCAAATGTTTGTCTATGCCTCTCCCAACATTTAGTGGAAGGTTCCTGAAAAGAGAACCATACTTACTAAATCACATACATGCAACAGAAGCACATGCACTTTTCAGTTGCAAAAGCATGAATTGTCATTAATGTTTAAAATAAGAAGGCTATTGTGGGTTCACTATGTTGGTGAGAAAACAAAATAATAGTTTGAAAGAAAAATAAGAAGACGCCCTAACAATAGTATTAAGTAAAATATAATTCACTGTGTGGCTTTTAAATTGTTAAATTGTTTTTATTACTTTTCAATATCAACAGGCTAAAATGTCCCCTGTCATATAATATCTGTTGCTCATAAAAATAATGCAATGTAAATTTTACTTATATAATTAATAGACCATAACATTTAGACAGGGTTCTGTAATTCAAAACAATTGCTATAACTTGAACAACTAAATGTCCTATTGTTACATGATTATTGAATAATGCTAATTATTATAACTCATAATATGGAATTAAAATATTCAATACCATAGACTATCAGATTGGGCAATTGCTTTGATTTTTAAATTTATTTTCAATTTTGCATCGTAAATGTAAATAATTGTATATTAAAAAGGTTATTAAATGGAAAATTGGTATAAGAAATAAGATGACAGAACAGGTTGGAAGGGTAGTGTTCCTAGCAAAGAAACTTGAGAAAAATGTAAAGTATGAGAAAGAACTTTACAAAAATCTTAGCTTTATGAAATTTTAACATTTAAAATATTGAGTGATTGAAATTTATGAACATATTTATAAAAAATACAAATTTTAAATATTAACCTCAGCCAACCATCATCACAGATTCATTTTGTGTTGAGTGCTCTGCTGGCTGGCATTACTTCTTTTCACACAAATAGAACTTTTTTTGAGTGAAAAACAGTTTGATAGTCAATGTGGTATGGGAAGTCATATGGGAAGTAGTCATTTCAAACTGTAAGTCAAGGAGTTAGCGATGCCCAACTCCTAAACACGGATGAACAGCAAATAAACCACTTAAGCTACAGTTCACTTGAAAATTATGAAAAGGGAAAAATAGTAAGTATGACATTGTGAAACATCTAAGCTGTGCTTCGAATGGGGTTAACGGGTTCTCAGGATAGTCATCTTTTTGTCCTGGTTTTTTCAAAGAGAAAAATAATACAACAGCCCAGAAAAGAAGTTGTCACAGTTTTATTCACCAGACTTTTCTTTCAGATCATCTCAGCCTCTCCTGACACGTCTTTCTTTCCTTCTTTAATTATCATGCAGGAAGGGCTGCACTAAGCCATTTACGTGTGCAGCGCTCTTTCAAACGTTCAAGGAGCAGTCTTAGAATTATGCCATGTTGAGTTCATATTTTGCTAAATATGACAAAACAAAAGCAAATATTAGCCCTAAGGCAGGAATAATTTGAAAGAAATATTGAAGAATAGATTAAAATCACTAGGTACAAAACACTCACAAATACACAGAATTGCAAGCTTAGTTTTGTAACTTCTAACCCTAATTCACTACCCAAAAGCAACATAAAGATCAGAGTCTTGATGACCCTAAATCGTTTAGCAAATGACTTAGTTTAAAAAGCTCACCAGTGAGCATGCGATGAGCTTGAATAGTGTGCGAGGGACAGGTTATCTGTGTGCTATGGGAAAAAATGGAAGAACACAAACCCGGGAAGAGTAACTGGAAACAGAAAGGAACAGAAGCTTCCCCGATGGATTTGGAATTACGCTGAGAAGAAAACACGAATTTTAGTGTTGTTAAGATAGAATGCCAATGGGAGGGGAACTGCTCTTGGGACATAATGTATGAGAGAAGAAGAAGAAAACTTTTTTTTTTAAAGGTTGTTTGCCATTATATGAAAATGCTTGTAAAATGACCCCAGGTAAGCCTCCCAACTCTCAGGATAGCAAAATGTACATTTTTGTTTATTTAAATAAATCAAATAACCCAAATTTTTATTGAACTCAACTAATTATTCAGCTAAACAGAAAATGTTGCTACAAAGAAAGCTATCAACAACTGATAAACACAGAGATCTTTTCAGAAATGTCCATTCTGATAGTATTTGTCTTAACAGAATTGAATTAGAGTAGCATTTATAAGGTGCCAATATAATCATGAGGTCCCTATAAAATACTATTAATATGTAGAGATGAGAAATTTAGTCGAGCAAGTACTGTGAGGGGGGAGTTTGTATTATTAGAAAGCAAAAGTATGATTTATACACAAACAGTATTTGGCTCCGATTATTTTTTCATTTTTTTATAATTTTTATTTTTATTTTTTTATGTGCATTTGCGGTTTTTCCATGGGTGTTGTGGTCCCCTGAAACTGGAGTTACAGACAAGTGTGAGCTGCCATGTGGGTGCTAGGAATTGAACTCGGGTCCTCTGGAAGAAGAGTCAGAGCTCTTAACCCCTGAGCCATCTCTCCAGCCCTGACTCCGATTATTAGCTGAGGAATGATAACAGGTGATATGCAACAGTGCGCCACTCTTAGGAGCTGTGATGTCCACCTGATGTGTGAAGACAGTGCCAGTATAAGCGGTGGAGGGAACATGCTGTGTGGCTGTGAGACAACAGTTCTGTACAAAAATTATAAAAGAACAAGCTCAATTTGTAAACTCATTGTTCATTCTGATTGAAGTGGTGGCCTGTAAAAAAGATATGTCAGTACTTATAGTAAAGTTTCCAGTGGGGCACCAAACACTGTTATGGGTTTTTGCAGTTGTTTTTTTCAGGGTGTGAGGACTTCTCCTATGTTTCAGCTTCACCTTCTAATTACCGATAAATTTCTTGCAAGAGCTTCCTACAGCCTCTGTAGATAAACCTCGGTGACATCATAACATCTCTGAAACTAGGTTAAGGACAAATAAAACATTCCCCAAACATTTAAATGGTCTATCCCTAGTGAATACAGACCGAGGAACTGGGAAGAAAAGATAAGGAATACACAGTAATCGCCCTTTAAAAATGTTTGGCTTAAGCTTTTCAGAAGGCAGACTGTGACCCTTCTGAGACTTAGGAATTAATTTAGTGGATGGAGGAGCAACCACTCTAAAGACAGAGCTTTAGAAGCCATGTGCATGACGGGTAGCAAAGAAAGCACTGTTTCATGAAAGTTCTGTCCCAATTATATGCGTATATGCATACTGGGTCACAACATAAAATTTATTCCATATTGTGGGTCACATTCAAGTTTGGAAAAAAATTTTTTTGTTTGGGAAAGTACCTACAAGAAATTTTCACACAATGGTTCATTCTCTGAAGACTGTCACAAACTGGTAACTTCAAACGTTCTATCTAAATTAACTGACAAGACTAAATAAATACCCACAGAACAGGTAGTCGCACCAGCAGGGTCCTGCTTTGGAAAAATGTTATCTTTCTCTAGATCTCTTTCATTAAAATGTTCACCAGTCAATCACAATGCTCTGCAGTTGCAACAAAAAAAAATTGGCATTAGTTAATACAACAGAGAGTGAGGTAAACGTGACACTGCTCGAGCATGCTTGGGCCTCAAGATGGGGCCGCAATAGGAACACTATACTCGAGTTGGTTTTTAAGGGTGAAAACTTTCATTTAGTAATGCTAAGGCACTTTCATATGAGCCAAGGGAGGTATGGTATCAAAATATTTACATTATGAAACAGTAACTCGGTGCTAACGAGGGGTTGAATAGGCAGCCACATCACACTTATTACAGACGTGTGAGCTCCGAGCTCTGATGTTTGCCTTCATTGTTTCAAGCTAAATTCTTACTGATTCATAAACAGCGTAAAGGCAGAAACATTTTTATTCAATACCTGCACACAATAAATATAAAATTATCATTGTTGAATATATTGTTGCCATTAATTTATTTTATATTTTATCTTCTCAAAATACCCACCTCTATGCAATACAGATACAGATGTCACTATATAATACATATAGTCCTTAGAAAATCTCAAGCCATATAGCCGATACATTTTTAATTCATAAATAATTAAAGCCACTGAATGTTAATGGCAATATTTTATCCTAGCAAAGAGAGACACAAATCTAAGTCACAGAATAACAGTGGAAACCGGAACTCAGAGGTGTTCAGAAATCTACACCCAAGCTATCTGGAAAACACACTACCTTGGTTACCAGGGATTGCAAAAATCAAGACTTTTCTTGGCACCATGATATGTACACATTTAAGAGGAATAAAGGTTTCACAAATTACTATAGTAATTCAGCCCAGATCTCATATTCTCTGAAAGGCCAGTCTTGGCAAATGCAAACTGAAATACCATCCCCATGGTAGCGGGAAGAACACTAAAAGGCAGTAGTTTCTGTTGCGGCTCAGTTACTATAGATATTGGGGAAATGACTGTTAACGTCAGGTTTATGCATAACTCATGTGTAATGTGGGGAGGGGGTACCAGGGCCAATGACCTTCCAAAGGCCCACCACCAGATCTAGGGTCCCAGCGCTGGTGTCCATACCGGTCCATACCTACTTCCATGATTTAAGTCAGGCTGTCCACTTCATGCAGAACAGCTGGCAGGTTTCTCACCTGTGTAACTGTCCAGGACCCTCACCTGACTCTAACTTCCTGTCTCCTTTCTGGTGTCCCTCTGCTCTTTCTTGAGTTGTTTCTAATCCCCATGATGACTGACCTGGCCTTGAATGTGAACTCCGTGTGTCCTTAAAGGCAGCCTGGCTTTCTCACTGGACTGTCTTGTATGACTATTGCGTGTTAGGAAAGCATTCCTACTTATCTACCTCTGGCCTGTAGGAGCCTAGACCGAGTCCCTGTCCATCTCCAGGGACACCCCACAGAGACTCAGTGACTCAAGGACTAGCTATGTCCCAAGTGCTGGATTTAGACACTTTTCTTGTATATTGGTTGTTTTTACAAATTTTATCGTTTAACTCTCTGTAGATTATGCATTTTACAATGTCAAAGTTCTTGAGATCTAATAGATTTTTAGAAAACAAAAGTTTGGGTTTTCAAAAAGATAATTTAGCACACATAGCATGCAAGATAAAACCAATTAATCAAAACTATTAGTATTTCTGTAGTAAACTTATAAATTATTCCCTCAAATGGAACAAAAGGCTGTAAATGCTTCACACCAGTAAAAGTCAGGATTTCTGCCTAATGGTTTAATTTTGGATTAGATTTTTATTTCCAAATACATTGTCTAAAACAAACTAGTCTCTGGGCTAGTTTCAAAATTTGGATTTTGGATTTTGGATTTCAAAATTACGTATCAAGGATTGCTTATGTAATAAATAAAACAGGCCTGGTGTGATTATTTTTTCTCACTAGACTATGTATATCACAACATCAGGGATCATCTATTTCCTATTTTCTTTTCTTTCTGTATTATTAAGACAGAGTCTATGTATTCCTGCCTGTCCTGGAACTTGATATGTAGACTAAGCTGACCTTGAACTCACAGAGATCCCCCTGCTTCTACCTTTTGAGTGTTGGGATTAAAGGAGTGTACCACCATGCTGTAGACCATCTATTCCAATTTTTCACACTCTAGAAAACTGTCTTGCAGAACACTCAACAAAAAGTCAACATTTATTTGAAGCATTTTTCATTGAATAAGTACTGTGTGCCAAAACTATTCTCAAGAGTTGGGAGACAGACTTTTAAAAATCTTGTAATGCATAGAACCTGACTTTGACAGCATTATGGTTTTAAGAAGACCAAAGCAGAAAGCAAATGTTAAAATACAAGTTTGCATCAAAATGAATGGTCCAGATGACAAGGAGGTCTGCAGTAGAAGCACTAAATGAAACATAGAACTGTAATCTAGTACACCACGCCAGCGCTGTCAATATCTCACCACCGTCCAAGCTGGCTTATAGAATGATTCATGGTCTTGACAGGAAGTGCACAGTTTGATGGAGAATTCTATTAGCTCTAACAGTCACAATTTTATACTGAAAATTCATATAACTTTTGCATTAGGTATAGTATTTTTAAAATACCACATTTTCAAGTAAATTTTAAAGATGTTTTTTGTTTCTTTGAGACAGGGTCTCACTGCACAGTCTTGGTTGATGCCTCAAACCCAGAAATGCCCCTGCCTTGAGTGCTGGGTTGGAAGGCTACCATGCCTGGAAACATTTTTAAAAATTTAAAGACGATATTAATTTTTACTAACACACACCATTCCTTCCAACCATTCACAGTTTCGTCACAGGAACGCTAGGATTACAAACACAGCTGCCCTGTCTGGCTTTCACAGGAGTTCCAGGGATTTGAACTCTGGGCCTCATGCTTGCAGAGCAGGTGTTTTACACACGGAGCCCTCTTCCCAGCCCCAACATCTTCTCCTACCAAGAACACACGAGAGAGAGGGGGGGCGTTATTATCAGATCACATTCTTTTTATAAGCAACGTTAAAGATGTAGGAGAGCTAATAATTGTAGCATGTTAAATTTATTTTATAATATAATTTATCTGGCATTGCTTAAGTTAAAAATTTAAATATTCCTGGAAGATGACAAGTAAGATCCTACCTCTTTTACAGATGAAGTTCTTAAGCCTGTTTTGATACTGAATAATTCAGATCAATTAGATCATTGTATATTTCAATAAATAGGCTTTAAAAATAAAAGCCTTTGTGCCAGCTTCCATGAATCAACCATTAAGTACCATCAAACTAATTCACTGATTTGGTCTTCCCCCAATAAATATGCATAATTATTTTCAGCAGTCAAAGTAAAAAAAAATCACATTAATTCACCCATAAAAACAATTTATAAGGCTTATAATCTTTTAAATTTCTGGAAAAAACAGAAATGAACTAGTTATTAGACAAAAATGTAGTCTACCTCGCTCTCCAGGTTCTCCATAAGTTGCTAAGGTTTGCCTTAAACTTGAGATCTTAGTGTCTCATCCTTCCACACAGCTGGGGTTGCACCTGGTACTGTGATGTCTTTTATATTGAGTTAGGAAATTACAGTCCAACATTCACTTAGGAACCAAAGTGCAGTCAGTGGGCTTTAGGCACACCCACTTATAACAACCAAAAAGCATCTTTACATTGTGATTCCCTTAAAGGAACTAAATTCATACCAAGTGAAATGTGAAGTACTTTAGATCACTGGTTTCTATCTGTGGAAAAAAGAAAACATCTTAGCTATTGAAAGGGCAGGAACAACCCGGCAAAGGCCAATACTGGAAAAAGAAATGAAAGGAAGCCCGTAAGTGATATCAGATGACGTTTTCTATGGGGCTGTTTTGGTGGTGACATCATCTGACATGGTCTATAGGGTTATTTAGGGTGAGCATGACATCTTCTTAATGAGAAGATTGGGAAGTTGCCCGAAAAGAGCCTTCTGTGACGTCTAAGGCCAAGGCACATATGGATGAAGTGTATCTGGAGAAGTGTAAATATGACTCTTGAAGCAGCAAATGAAGGCTAAGCATAAACAGCTGGTCCAGGGGAAGCAGGGATGCAAGCATCTATTTCAGCCTGGCGTTTCACCAGGCCCTAAGTCATTTTTATCTGTTATTCGAGTCCCCGGACCAACTCAGATTACATTTCAGTGTCCGAGGAAATAAACTTTTAAAGGTTGCTTTCATTTAGTTAAAAACAAAAAAGGCATCCTAGCATTGTCTTTTAAATTTACTTTAAAATTTGAGCAGTATGGGGTTTGTTTGTTTGTTTTGTCTCCTTCTTGAGAAAGAACTATTTGGGCGATAAACTTGCCACACAGCTGCTTTTAAAGACACTCAGAAGTACACACTTTGTATTTTATATTTTAAATCTTAGACTAGAAACCCATCTCTCCCACGACCCCCAGTTCCCACTTCAGAACGACATCAGTCTTACGGGTTAGCAAATCCGTCCACTTGGTGCAGGGACACCGGGTCTTCTGAGCAACTGCGGTTAGAAAGTCCGCATGCTACCATTGCCGGCTGCTGCAACTGCGCGGCAGAGCTAAAACGTAAAAATCGAATGGACCCGCAAATTTACTTCTGAACGTCATTCCAGAGAGCCCTGTGTAGCACCTCCTCTACAAAGATAGGAGGAGATTCCAGGCAATCTGTTTATCTCTGGTGTATCTGTCGAACTGGCTTATGAACAGTTACGTTTCTGCCGTGCCTCTGTGCCGCTGTCAGCGTTAGTCAGAGAAGCTTGCTTTTGCTGAGAATGTTCCTGTGAGTGCTCAGCCCCAAGTGGAATGTCCACCTCACTCTTCCAAGGCTCAGGAAACACTGTAGACGAGTAGGCAGAAAGAACCAGAACATGGGAAGGAGTTCTGTGAAATACTGACATGGCCTTTGGACTCGAATTCTTAGCGCCTCTCATTCCCTTCACGAGAGCTGTACAAGACTGGACCGAGACTCTGTCACGGAGCAGGGAGGTACCCCGGAGGCCCCGCCCCTCCCTAGGAATCCCTAGGAAGTTGAGGGCTTCTAAGGGAGGGAGAGACATTTTCTTCCGTGGTCCTGTAACCAACCCTAATGAAATCTACTGGAAGGAGAGGGAGGGAGAGAAAGACAAAAGTAAAAGGCGTGTTGGGGATTTAGCTCAGTGGTAGAGTGCTTGCCTAGCAAGCGCAAGGCCGTGGGTTCGGTCCTCAGCTCTGATTTAAAAGAAAAAAAATAAATTAAATGGGAATTAGTTGGGAAGAAAAAAGAGGCCAACAGGAGTGGGAGTGGAAAGGAGTGAATATAAACAAACACATTCTATACATGTGTGGGATGTCATCATGAAAAGCAAATATTATATTTTATCCCAAATATGGAACCCAAATTTTAGATATAAAAAGATATTAATAATAAAAGAATTAAATATATGTATTTAAAGACATATATATATATATATATATATATATATATATATGAATGGTGTGAAAGCAGAAAAGGGGGACTATTTGGGGAGGAAGGGGCCGGCAGGGTCGGGGAGGGAAGAACAGGAGCTACGTCTTAGTTAGGATTTCTAAACACTGCAATAAAACACCGTGCCATAAGTAATTTGGGGGAAAAGGCTTTATCCAACTTCTAGCTTGTGTCAAGTTGACATAAGATAGGTAGCACAAGAGGGTACTATAGTTATGAGTGTGTACAAAGTGCCATAATATTCATGTCTGCTGGAGCCCATGACTTCCTATGGTAGCTTAAAAACTATAGAAATACTCCTGGTATATGCTTCTAATAGTATGTTATATGTAAAATAAATGGTGTGAAAAGCAAGAATTTTCCACTGAGTCTAAATCATTACCAAAGTTGGTAAATTTGGAAGCAAAATAAATAAAGGTAAGTGCTGTGGAATAATCCTCTTGTACACTGCAAAGATTTGTCACTCAAATTGGTTTAATAAAAAGCTGACAGGCCAGTAGCTGGGCAGGAAGTCATGTGGGAAGCCAGACTAGGAGAATTCTGGCAGGAGGAAGGGCAGAGCCAGGAGTCACCAGTGAGATGCAGAGGAAGCAAGATGAGATGCCACACTGAGAAAAGGTACCAAGCCACATGACTAAACATAGATGAGAATTATGGGTTAATTTAAGTGTAAGAGGTAGTTAGTAATAAGCATGAGCTACTGGCCAAGCATTTATAATTTATATTAAGCCTCTGTGTGGTTATTTGGGAATTGGCGGGTGGGGGAGAACTGTCCATTTACAGGTAAGTTTTTTTTAAATTTGTTCCTTAAAACATATATTTCAATGTTAATTCCTTTAAAAAAAGATTTATTTATTTTGTATACAGTGTTCTGCCTGCACACCAGAAGAAGGCACCAGATCTCATTATAGGTGGTTGTGAGCCACCATGTGGGTGCTGGGAATAGAACTCAGGACATCTGGAAGAGCAGCCAGTGCTCTTAACCACTGAGCCATCTCTCCAGGCCCTGTTAATTATTCTTAAGCAAGTTATATATTTAATCATGTTTATTTACTTATTTGGGGGGTGTATGTTTTAGTACGTGTGTGCACACACACCACAGCATGTACACGGAGGTCAAAGGACAACTCGGGGCACCCAGGCCGTGAGGCACTAGGAATCGAGTTCAGGTCAGCAGGCTAGGTGTTAGGCGCCTCTACCCACTGAGCCATCTTGCTAGCCCTCAAGTTGCTTTATTCTTACAAAAATAATGTTGTTTGGGACTTAATTCTTTTAATAGAAGCTGAAAAAATAATCCTCTAATACCAAACGTTAATCACTATCTCTGAAAAACACATGTAACAGCTTTGATGTAACATTTCTGCTCTATAATGTAGAGAAGCAGTATGCAGCTGGGTAAATGAATTTTATTAGACATGGAAGGTTATACTAAAAATCCCTACAAGTGTTGCTGTAGATTCATGATTAATGCTAAAATTGTGTTAATTGCAGCACTAATGCTACTTTTTTTTTTTACATCATGAAGCAAGCATTGTAGAATATCTACCAAATGAGAAATGATTATGACCAATTTCAGCAAGTTAAATGTGTGTGTGTGTGTTCTCAAACATGTTCACATGTATTTGGGTGCATGCATATGCATGTATATGTGGAGGCCAGAGGTTTATAACAAGTGTCTTCCTCATCACTTTCCACTTTATGTTCTGAGGCAGGGTCTCTCACTGAACCTGGAGCTCACAGGTTGGTTTTGTCTCACTAGCCAGCTTGCCCCAGGAACTCTTTGCTCCCACTTCCCAGGACTGCTGGGATAATGGCTTGTTATGTGGGTGTTGCGGGTCTGAACTCCAGTCTTCACACCTGTGCAGCCCAGCACATTACCTACTGAGTTATCATCCTAGCTCCAATAAGCTAGTTTTGTATGTCAAATTGTCCTTGCTCATAAATTTTATACCAAGGTCTTTACAGGAATTTATAAGGGAGTTACACGAGTTCACACTGGGCTGTACACGTTTGGACCTGTTCACTTGGTCCCCTTTCTAGAGGACACCACTCAAGACACACACAGCTGCTGCTGCTGCCTGTCAACAGCTTGCCATCCAGAAGGGAAAGTGTGAAACCAGCACAACCAGTCTTACACATGGGATGCATAAGCACAAGTCACCCTTACACACC
>CABHPR010155450.1:9201-75497 GCA_902168415.1 Peromyscus melanophrys | reverse complement strand
GTAAGCAACAGGCCATGGTACTGTAACTACCTGGTGCATCCTTCTTCCAGTCTTGGTGGTCTAATGCATCAGCTGAAATTACTTCCTGTGACTCTCTGAGTAGAAAACAGCATACTTTTCAGCAAGGCTTATCTAAAGTCACTAATTTAGTATTAAATGTATAGGCAGTGGCATGCAATGTTTTAAAAACTGTGAACATTCTAAAATCATCAACTTATTTTTGGTCAAAAGCCAAAAGTCTCTCTTTAAAATAGAATTTAATTAACATTACAGTAAATGTTCATAAGATAAGGGAAATTAGTCTTTAAGTCACCTTGTAGAAGGTATTATGGGGCCCATGTTGCATCTTGGCCTGGCTCCTGCCTACTTAAGAAGGCTAGACATCAACTAGGGTTAATAACAAGGCAATGATTAGATCTCACACACGTATTCTTATGTAAGAGAGGCCATAGAACTTTTTTTCATTTGCAAGCAATTATATTTAGAATTTACAGGTAGTACCCAAAGCCCCAGGGATGATTCTCCAAGTGTGATTCCTGAACATGAACTAGAATCATATGAGATGCAGAGGTTATACATCAGATGTAGAGTCCCACTGGCCTTTGTCTCAGTTATAAACTTGAATCAGCAGAACAGAAGGCTAGTCCAAGAATTGCCAGTGAACTTGATTCTAACTCAAGTTGAGATTACTGCTTAGACTTAGAGGCTTATACTCATAAGATTTATACCATGCTATGATGGAAGTTCAATCACAAATTTAAACGTTACTCTATATGTTATGTGAATTTTATTTTTTATTTAAAATGTATTTCTTTATATAATAGTTTAAGGCAGAATCTCGCTATGTAGACCATACTGCTTCAAACCTGAAATCTTTCTTCCTCAGTCTTTCAAATCCTGTGATTACAGACATATACCACCACTCCAGGCTCTAGATATACAAGCTTGTCTAAATTAATCTTGTGTCCATCATTCAAATTTTGGAAGAAAGTCTTGAGGTACACTGAAACGTTTGTTGAGGTGTTGCTATTTGGAGTCTAATGCACCTACATCATAGAATCTCTGACACTAGACCCCATTGCCATAGCTTTCACCAAGTGATCTTCCAAGATAATTAAATCTGTGGCTCTTCAACATTTGAATTAGAGATTAGATATTCTGCTGTTTCATTTTAATTTACAAATTGAAAAAAATGTGTAAAGTCTTATGTCTCAGCTGATTCATTCAGTCCCTATATTCAAATTCTCTAATTGAAAATGGTGATAGGCTGAACATGTTTTTGAAAAGTGTTTATGTGAACACATACACATGCATCTTAACACATAGTTATGAATATTTGATATATTTGATTGTTTATCCTTTATAGTAAGTATCAGCTTTATTTGATTAGGAGTAGAGATATTTTAAGTGTTCTTAGTGTTTTCTTCAATATATTAATTGACTGGTATAGAATTTTCATTTAGTTTTTCCATATCTAAAAATTGGGGTTCATATTGAACAACTAACATGGGTTGCTTCTATATAATATTTTTTTAACTATTGGAGGGTATGATGTTTACATTATCATCTTGACAAAGCATCAAGTCACCTAGAAAAATCAGTGAGGGATTATCCAGATCAGTCTGGCCTGTGTGCATATCTATGGGGATTATCCTGATTATTAATTAGTATTAGTAGGCACAGCCCATTGTGGGTGGTGCCATTCCTGGGATTTGGATCTTGGGATGTAGATGAATAGAGAAATCACCTAAGCATTAGAAACCTGCAGACATTCATCTTCTCTCTGCTCTTGACTGTGGACATGGTGTGTGACCAGCTGTTTCAAGCTCCAGCTGCTGTGACCTCCATTCAATGATGCACTACAACCTGAAATTGTGAGCTGAACTAAACCAGTTTTTTCCTAGTTGCTTTTGCTGTGATATTTTATCTTAGCAACAGAAATGAAGCCAGGGCAGAGGAGAAGAGAATGAAGTCTACTGAAAACCCTATCAATTCTTCAGATTAATGAATATGTACATTATACAGATTCTCCCTAAACTTCACCCAGGAAGCCAAGGTGGATGGACACATTGAAATGCAGCCATAGTTCATGGGTGCTTTTATTCATCAAGCCATCCATTTATTCATTCATCCATTCATTTAATCAACCAACATTCAATCAACCTTCATTGTGCTAAGAATACTGAAAATACTAACGTCTTAAAAGACAATATGACACGATTTCATTATTCAGGGGTTATAGTTTAGTGATAAAGAAAGATGATAATATTTTAGTGAATGAAAAGTGCTGTGCAAGAGGAAAGCATTTAGTATTCATTTGTGATGAACAGGGAAGTCTTCTAGAAAGGCTATTCTAAAACTATGTTCTGATGGTAAACAGAAGTTGGCCAGGGTGGAGGATAGTATAAGGTTATGGTAAATCAAACAGACAAAGAGGTTTGTGTCAAAATACATTGCAAACATGCCAAAGCCATATTGACAAGACCGGTGCCACAGATGTGGAGCTGTAGAAGGAAAGAGAAACCAGGTTGGACAAACCAACAGACAGCAAATTATTAAGGGTGTATTTGCCAGGCCAGGAGTCTTACACTCTTTCTAGAAACCATGAATTTGCACCACCAGATATCTTTTAAGCAGGATGCAACAAATTCAAGGCTGCATTTTGATTATCATGTAATTACTTTGTGAAAACTGATTAAGATAAGCAAGGCAAACCTTGATTTGATGATAATACAGGTAGGTGGACCAAGAGAAAGATGATGGAAGTGAGAAGACAAGTGGGGGGGGGTTAGAGTGAAGGGAGCAATTCCTGGACATAGTTGATGTGTTTATAGCAGATACAGGATATGACTCGATGTACAATCAGAAACCTCTAAGAATTTTTAGGAGGCTGGGGTTTAAGACTCAAAGTGGTAGTGATTGCCAGGGTGGGTTGATGCTACTAATTGAAACTAGAAATACAAGAAGCAGAGTTGTAGACTGGGATGGATGAAGTGGTAAAAATGGGATCAATAAAGAAGCTGAGAGAACAGATACATGAAGAGAAAAGAATCTAAGAAGAAAACTTCATAATAACTTCATTTAAGGCATATTCTGGGGGTAAGATTAGAAATTCACAAAGAAGATATATCCAACCAATTAAATGAATGGTGGTTTTCATACTAGATGGAAGTTTCAGAAGCAAGGATGTGGTCAGTAGTAACTGATTCAGAGATGTGCCCCCAAGAGTTAGACAGCAAGGAGATAATAGTAATCTCAAATGAGTACATAAATTCTATAGCAGCTCTGGAGACCATGAGGACTGGCTCAAGATGGAAGCTCCTGTCTGATAAAGGAAATTTATACAGTTCCCTCAGGAAATTGTTATTGGACTGTTCTTGATGCAATCTAGTTTAATTACTACCCTGTACATTTATTATGGCATTTTAATATTTTATCATATCTATATGATCTTATTACTTAGATCTTAGACCCTAGTCTTTTGAAAGAGATTGCATATGTTTTAACACACTTATGACCTTTACTGACAACTAAGGTAATAAAAAACTTTTCTGTTTTTTAATAAATTATAATGGGAGATTTACTTGAAACTTTATAAGCATAGACAGCTTAATATCATAAGTGACAGGAATGTCATTTGTGTTAGAGCACCAAGACTTAAGTGAACCATTATTTCAAATGCATAATAAAAGATCGATTGTAACAAAAAGGTGATCAATGCTGTTTGTATTGAAAGAAACTACAGCATTATTTCATGTCATATTGTCACTCTCAATAGTAATGAAAAAAGCATGGCAGATTGCTTATTGTTTCTCTTCAAAAATATATAACAGGAAACTTGATTTTAATGTCATGTTGTGCATGTGTGCACGCGTGTGCGCCCGTGTGTGTACACATCACTGTTTATACACTGTCGCTGTTCCAACACTAGGAGCCTTGTTTCCTTTCCATTCACTGGTCTTTGACGTTGGATCATCCTGATCTGGCAGCTCAAGATGGTGGAAAATCCTCTGAGAGACAATGCTTAAGTTTGGCTGCATGTAACAAATCATTAGGAGCTTTAAAAACTGCCAGTACCAGCCGGGCAGTGGTGGCACACGCCTTTAATCCCAGCACTCGGGAGGCAGAGCCAGGTGGATCTCTGTGAGTTCAAGGCCAGCCTGGGCTACAGAGTGAGTTGCAGGAAAGGCGCCAAAGCTACACAGAGAAACCCTGTCTCAAATAACCACCAAAACAAACAAACAAAGGAAAAGAAAACCTGCCAGTACCGGAGGCATGAGTACTACCAATCATCATGCAGGGTTGAGCTGAGACACAATGATTTTAAAAAAGCCCCATAAATAATACTCCCATAAAAATGATATTAGGAGCCGCCTCTGCATCTTCTCCTCTGCACCGCAGTGGTGTTGGATTGGCACATGTGTTCCAGATTTGATGATTGAAGTAGAAATACTTCAGAATTACGTGGTTCCTTTTTATTTTCAAGTTTTTTTTCTTTTCTTTTCAAGTCAGGGTTTTTTGTTTTGTTTTGTTTTTTGGTTGGTTTTGTGTGTGTGTGTATGTGTGTGTGTGTGTGTGTGTGTGTGTGTGTGTGTGTGTGTGTGTAGGCATGGTTGTACTGGAATTCGCTCTGTGGACAAGGATCCCTCAAACCTAAAGATCTGCCTGCCTCTGCCTCCCAAATGCTGGGATTAAGGGCAAACACCACCATAGCCCAGTTAATTTTTTTCCAATTCCAGGGTATAGAATAAGAAAAGACAGGTGACTTACTCTAACTTTGTTCATCATTTAAATAAGAAATTATTACTTGCCACAAATCTTTGTGGAAAGAGTCTCGTGAATCACAAAATGCTTCAGTACTTGTGTTTGTGTGTGGCTCTTGCTCTTGTGAAGACCACAGTGGCACAAGTGTTCCTGGCATTCTTTTTGCAAGAAGACTTTAGTTTGTAAATTGATATCAGGGGGTGAGCATTCATCACTATTTTACTCTTACAAAGAAATGTCTGAGATACTTTTTTCATTTTTACTCCAGATAATGCAAGTACAAAACAATCCTATGAGGAATACTAACAACCAGGAGAGGTTGACTTTGTCTATCGAACAAGTTTGTGAAACAGTTGACTTTTGGAGGGGTTGCTTTATCTGTGCAGAAGGAATTCTGATAATTCAATCCTTCTCTATCCAAATTTTCCTGTAGGGGAATAGACATTATTTCCTTGTGGGCTGGCAAGGGACACTGGCCCAGCAGTCTGATACAGACTAGTCTAGAAATCAGAGAAAACTCGAACGTCATGACTTTTCGTATTCAAGGCTGAGTTTCACATGCTTAATAAAGGAACCCTTTTGTCAAGAAGTGGTTCTCAACCTTCCTGATCTGTGACTCTTTAACTGAGTTCCTCAGATCCTGGTGACCCTCAACCATAAAATTATTTAATTGCTACTTCATAACTGTAATTTTGCTACTGTTATGAATCATAATGTAAATATTTGATATGCAGGATATCTGATATGCAACCCCTGTGGAAGGGTTGTGATCCACAGGTTGAGAATCATTTAGTGGGTCCAATGTGAGGATATATCATTCACAATAAAAGCATTTGTACTGTAAGCATCCACCAATTAACCCTAGAGAGATCTACTGGATTATATTTAGACATTTTCTTTGAAGATTTTTATATCATGCAGACAATTGTGCATGGAAATCAGTTCTCCAATGTTTCATTGCAATAAGAGAACACATTTTCTCTGACCATAAGATGATGAATTTAGATTTTATGTGCATAGTGCTTTCAGCAAAGTCTGTGTAGGGTGTCACAAGATCTGTAAAATCCTTTTTTCTTCGCTCTTTCTCTGTTCATGATGAATAACTCATTGAGACCTAATCTCGTAGCATTTTTCTTAGTAAGGACGTTAAGGAAAGCAAAACAAAACAAAACAAAAAACAAAAAACCATAATGTTTGGTGATAGCCACATTGCCTTGGGCCAGAGGGTTTGAATCATGTGATCAGCCCAGCATCATTCATTTACTTCCAGTTCAATTTCAAGAAGACCAGAGCAAAAGAAGGTTGGGCATTTCGTGTGTGTGTGTGTGTGTGTGTGTGTGTGTGTGTGTGTGTGTGTGTGTGTGTGTGTATGGTCTTCTAAAACTTCTAATTTCCTCTGTCTTCTAAAGTTACAAAATAAAACTCATAAAGACCCATGCAAATATCTCCTAAACCAGTTGTGTGTCAATCCTAATTTGGAGGTTATTGGATGAAGGAGAGGGCTGCTATTTGTAGAGTACCATGCTCCTATTCTCTCTTTTCATCTTCAGGGGCAATGCCTCCTCATTTTGTTGATTTTACCTGGTGATTAAATGAAATCAGATATAATATAAAATACTTTGAATTTTATAAAATGTACCTCCATAATGACTTATGCTGCATTTGAAAAGAAAGTCATATAAATAAAAACCAACCTGACTTCTCTGACTGATTATGCATGTCAGAATTCCCCTGGGGTGACAGAAATGAGGCTGAATGAGCCAGCACCCACTCAAATCCTTCGTATATGGAGCATGAATCTTTAAGACCCATGTTTGTTTACACATGAAAAGACAAAATACTATTTCAGAGGGAAAAAAAATCACAACCATCAAAAAGCTTTTGGTCATCAAATCAACAATTTGATGAGTTAACTCAAAATGAATCAGAAACATATGGATTGAATTTCTCTTACCAAACAAATGAATTTAAAAGGAAAAGAGAACTTTGAAAATGTGTTTTGAATTTCCTTAAACCCAAAATGTTTGAAAAATAATTTGAAGCAATTGGTGGAATGAAAATGTGCTTGGCGTCTCCCAATTTGGGAAGACTCGCCGGCTGACTCTGCAGTGATAACATTGCATTTTTAAAAAAATGAACAAATACTAAGGGAAATTGGTTTCCTCTGTATTTGCCCACAAATAGGAGCAGAAGGTTTGAAATGTATATAGTAAGTATCTTTGTCTTTCTATAATGAATAGAAATTACTTTACAATTAGCCACAGAATCTTTTGAACACATTTTGTTTATTTTCTAATAGTAATGTAAAAGGAGAGATTAAATTTTACAGATTATTTCTATGCTTCTTTCTGTTTTATTAACTGGTAAGCCAGCAGCTGACTTATGATAAAGGGGTTTTGTGCTCATATTGTTTGCATAAGTACTCAAGAGATAATGATACTTTTACATGTTAAGAAGCACTGTGTTGGTACCGTGAAAACACAAAGCTTAAAGGTTATGACCACATTTTCATGTTATTTTGAGAATGCATTGATTTTGAAATTAGTAATAAAATAATAGTACAATACTATTCAAATTATATTTGGTTCTCTCTCATAGATGATATTTAGGCATTTTGTGTTGAAATAAATATTGTTTTATTTTTATTGAAAAAAGCTTTTTTATATAATATATTCTGATTTCAATTTCTTCTTCCAACTCTTCAGACCATCACCACCTCTCCATCCCCCCAAATCTACATCCTTTCTTTCTCTCATTAGAAAACAAACATCTACACAAATAATAAAATAAGATGAGCTAAACATAAACAAAACAGACTAGGACAAAACAAACAAGCAAACAACAGAAAAAGAGCCAAAGAAAAAGCAGAACAAACACATACAGACACAGAGGTGCACACATTTACACACACAGAACTCCTGTACGAACAAAACTGGAAACTATATATGCAAAAGATCTGTAAGAAAGCCCAGAAAAAGCATTATGAGACAGAATAAACAAACAAAACCTTCAAAAATGCCATTGAGTTTATTTTATGTTGGCCATCTACATCTGAGCTGGGAGCTTGCCTTTAAGTGTGATTTGTGTACCCAGTCAGACACCATTGGTGAAAATTAAGAAATGAAGTTTTCCTTTGTGAGTATTTTTTCTTTTTTGATTTTTGTTTATCTTTTTTGCCATGCAGTGCTGAACTATATGCTATATGTTTCTCATTTCTTCATTCTGTATTGATAATTGCTATCCCTAGTTTTAGAATAGCCAAAGAGCTGTTGGGGTAACGCTTCTTTGTTAGAAGATCATAAGATTGCCTTTACTGTAGACAAAAACGACCATTCTTCTTCTTAAACCTCTTCAACTGTGGCAGAATCTGTGCACAAAGAGGCACCAAAAGGTATGCTGAGAACCAAAGAGTGTGACGTATCAGGCAATAGGAAGAAGCCTGTGCCAAGTTCCCTGAATTCGAATTCTGGTCCCATCACTGATTGGCTCAGTGTTCTATTGCAACAGGCCTAACTTTTGCAGCTCTGCTTTTTTCCATTTATAACATGGGGACAACAATAATATTTATCTTGGTTGTTGTACCAAAGGAGATAATGCATGAACTATGCATGGAGCAGCATTTAAGAAGCAGCTATCAAAGTAAGAGGTTTACGCTGAGTTGTCAATATTGAGAAGTAACTAGAATGTGGGAGATATATGACCTAATAATGAGAAGACAGACTTAATCCCCAAATTACAATAAAAATAAATATTTTCCTACAATTAACTAAAAGCATAGTCTTATTCATAGGGTTATAGATAAACGAACAAAAAGAGCAACTAAGAGAAATTTCTAGTTTTATCAAACCAGTTCGTGCATCTCTTCTAGACCACTTAATATAAGACACTTATCTGTAGAAAGGGTAATAGAATTCTGGTGTAAATTTTAATAATTGCAGCAGTGATTACCTTCGGATCCGGTGAGTTCATTATTGGCTGAACAATTCCGGAGACTCTCGTTAAATGGCCCATGGAATGAATCAGGCATGGAATTAACCTATCTTTAGTTCCCTAAAGCTTATGTTCCATGAAGGAGTACTCAAATTGCTTTGTGCCTACACCTTGATCCATTTGTGTGTGTGGGGAGAATTAGTTATTTAAAGGACTTAAGCCCCAAATTCTAGGTGAACTGACCCTTAAGTAACTAAAAATGAAAAGGGGGAAATGTTAGCATCAGAAATGATTTTAAACAACTACCAAATTTCTCCTGCAGCAATATAAGTGCAGGTTATTGCTGTCTGTGTCCTGTGCATTGGACAAAGGCAGTTGCCTTGTCCCAGTCTGGAAATACGCGGCAGGAGATTCAGCAGGGAAAGAGGTATTTTGTGCTACGGAAGGATAGGTACTGGGTTAATAACCACTATTTTTTCAGAGCTCTAGTGAAATTCAAATAGTCTTTTAATTGCTTAGAGTGTTGCTAATTAAATGTGGACACTGAACTGGATTTGCTGAATTTGTTAGACTATCTCTAATATCTTAAGATATATAAATCTTCGTAAACACACACACACACACAGACACACACACACACACACACACACACACACACCATGGGAAAAGTGAACACTATTTCTTAAGAAGGATTGTCTTGGAAACCTATCAGTGTCATTTCATCTTTAGAAAATCATCACTTGTTCATTCTGAAATATCTCTTAAGAGATTCTAGAGTCATTGAATCTGGGGATGTATGAATCTTTGCCAAATCATTTTATAATCTGTACTTCTAGTGTTAGAGAACTCAGGCAGCCTACCCATCTTCAGCAGGCCATACTTGTTAGTAAGCTTTCCTTTATGTTCAGATGTAACTTATTCATTATAACATCCACCAACTACCCTAATTATACAAATAGCACCACACAGTTCAGATCTAATCCCTTCTCACAATTGTGGTGCCTATTCCCAATCCAATTGGATTCACTCACTGAGCACTTCCTGTGTGCTCTCATTGATCACTTACAGGAATGCGGGTCTTTCTTTAGCTTCTTCTTGACTTCTCCATTGTTTATAAAGGGCAGTACATTAAGACAATGAAATTCCGAGTTTAGTGTGATTAATGTAGCACATAGGCAGGGATATCATCCACTTTGGACTAGTTTCTATATGGTCAATAAAAATAAGATTATATTAGCCCCTTTGGCAGACTTTTCAGGGTTGACTCATAATAAACTTGAAGCCATTTAAAATCTGTTTATTTTACTCATAGCAGAGTTCTGTCACATTACCTCTCTTGTGTATGATTAGAGCTGTTTATTCGATAGTCTATTGACTCTCACCCATTTGGTCTAACTGAAGACCGAAGTAAAGAGGGATTTGTTTCATCTATGCCTGTCCTGGATAGATTGTCATAGCCATAGAAAACATTTGTACATGCAACCAAAGGACTTCTGGTCTTCTTCTCCATTGCTTGTCACATTGCAGATCACCTCCTCTATTCTCATGTTATTCCAATATATAAAGCAGAGAAGCAAAAAACAAAACAAAACAAACAAAACAGACCTTTCCAACCTGGACCTTACATGGGAATTTTAGTGGTAGTCTATCTCAAGGATATGCAATGGCCACAGTGAAATCAAAAGACTCCCAAAGTATCATTGAGAAATGTTTTCAATTACTCACTATCTCTGTTTTTTCCCAACCCCATTTTACTATATAATTTTCTCTAAATAATCAAATGTAGGATTGTGCACGGATTGCCATTGACATCTCATTATATTTAGGCCATGGTTCTCCTATCAGATTTTTTTTGGTTCTTTCTTCTGTCATTTAACATAGGTGTTATATTCTCTAGATCTTCATCTTTTGCCAGTCTGTTATCAATTACCGATCATGGTAATATATGTCATACATGGAAGAATACTTAAATCTAGTTTCTATTCCAGACTAAGTCTGCCGCCTGTTTGATGACTTCAGATGGAATAACACATTTCCTACAATAACTAGTCTAGCTCTTCCAATTCAGTCAGGAAGCTAAAATTTCTAGGAAATGGAAACATCTGGCTTTATTTCTTCTAAGTCATTCAAGAAATTTCATACCAAGTTAGGTTGATATAAATATTGCCATGGATGATCTATCACCAGTGAAGTAAAACATGTCTTACTCCTATGTAGAAGGTTTAAGAAGGTACCCTTTATCTTACTTGTCAAAATTGTTTTCTTATAAGCTTCAAGTGGCTAAAATGGAATCACAAATTACCTTGAAGATAGAAGGCCTTCAGGTATAATATTCTATTTGGTTGATTTTATGAATGTAAGTAAGGACCACAGTATCAGCATATTTTTTTCATCTTGAGAAACAGAATCAAACAATAATAGAATTTTTAAAAGACACAAAAGATTCAAAGGATTGATTCAGTCTCTTCCAGCTAAGGTGGAAGAGCTACTGAACCCAAAAAGACTTATTTATCCCCTGATCATTGATTTTCCAAGCATTGATTTATTGAATTCTCTCTACCAGCTGTTTAGAGGTTACAGAAAACACATCAGGCTTTGCTGGTGACCCCAAGTGCTCTAATTCCTATGCATGCATATTTTAACGTTATTACAGAAAGGCTTCATTTGCAATTTACAGGCTGAGTAGCAACCAGTCCATTTCTAAGAGGTCAATGCTTTCACCATGGCTCCTAGTGATGGAATTATAGTTTAAACAGCTGGAGCTCATTCCCAGGAGGGACACTGGGGTATGGGTCCTTAACAGCAGAATAAATCCATCAGACATATTTCATGTGTCTGATAACATTAATAGATACCAGGGCTGTTTAAATATTTAATGAACTCGCACAGAGGCTGTTTATGAAAGGGGGGAGGCTATCAGAAGGGACAGTCACATCTTTTTGATCTACAGTGATAACAAGAAAGCCGAAATCTCAGCCAATGATTTCTCTTCCTTGTTGTGAACTCCACCATGGGAACCTGTTTGCTACATGACATGTTTCATTTCCATAGTGTGCAAGGGAGTGTTTTCAGTTTTGCACTTGAAAAGTTAATCATTTCCATGTGGCTTACTACTTAATAGAGATGCCAGGAGTCCTAGCACAGCTTTCAGTTGGGATAGAGAAAACAGAAGAGAGAAGGCAATCAAAGACACACAGAGCAATAAATGGTGTGTGGGGCACACAGCCCGAAAGTCCTTGGCTGTGTTAACAAATGGGCGCTGATCGGGAAAGACAAGAGGCAGAAGCAAGCAAGCCAGGGTGGCTACCTCTGTGAACAGCCTTCTGGTGGACATTTGATAGTCTTTCTTGCCTGGAATAGATAATGCACATTAACAAAACCACAATCTAGATTTTTGGCATACATTTATTTTCCTGTGAGGGCAATTCTGTTTTGGTTTGCTACAAAACTTTGCTAAAAACAGATTGGTCAGGCTGAATAACAGATTATTCTGCAGTTTCAGATACCAATTTGGTCATGCAAAAATGCAACAGTAACTATATTCCAAATGGTGGAAATTGCTAGGACACAGCCTGTTGGTACCAACAAACATACATGGTGGAAATAAATAAACAAGTTTTCTTGATTTTTTGCAATTATGTATTTATTCATTTATGATTTATTATTTTATTTATTTACTTATTTATTGCACAGGTGCATGCATGCCTGCATGTACGTGGGTAAATGCATTCAGGACAAGTTGCAGGACCCCATTCTCTCCTTCTACCATGCGGGTCCTGGGGACTGAACTCAGGCCATTATTGAACTCATATCGGGCTTGGTGGCAAATGACTATTGTTGAGCCATTTCACCAGTTCCATTTCATACTTTTTAGAGCATTTTTCTCAATAACATTGATTTTTTTTGTTAATCTTGTTCTCTTTATGGGATTAAGGCATACCTAGGGCTGGTTCACACTCCTTTGGTCTGTAATTGTAAACTCAGTCTAGACTAGAATGAATTAACGGAGTTGTCTAGACCAGGTTGAAAATGTCCAGCCATTTGAAGATTTAACTTTAAATCTGAGCATAGATAACAAACAATAAGGCAGTCCAAGGTTCTTTGGGAACCAAGAGAGTATCTTGGCTTAATTAAAAATGGATACATTTGGAACATCTCAAATGAATGCCATTAGCATTATTTAGACTCTGTGTTCTCTCAATGCTGCTCTGCTATAGGTCTGTAATATGTTCTAAGAGCATAAGGAAGCAGATGGTGAGTTTCCTGAGTGCACAGTGCCGCTCTACTTTTTGAAAGGCTGTCATTCTCAGAAATGAGAGACTTACACTAGCCTATACCTTTCCAAACAAATCATTTTCAAGTATATAAATAGCATAATTAATCACAATGGAAATATAAAATGTTTAATCAGGAGCAGATGGACTGAAACAAAGAAATTTTATGCATGAGGCTGTTCAAAATGCTCAACGTTACATCATTTTGATGTGTTTGTAGAAATAGATGGGGGCACAGTTTTATTTAGATGTAACTGTTAATATTTTAATATATATGCAAAAAGAGTTTAATCGGTTCATCAGTTGCTGTTCTAGAGAAGCAACTCTAGAGTCACTACCTGGCATGAGAGAAGAGTTTGAGTAAAATACACATTCTCAAGAGAACAGTGTAAATTCTCCAAAGTCTTCCTTTTGGAATCATCAAGGGTAGAATTTGTTTATGTCCATGGAAAGAAGCAATATGGAGGGGTACTATATAAGAAGATGTAGCTGGTTTAAAACAGGCATGGGTTTTTGATTCTGCTTACCATTTGAAGCTTTTAAATGAATGCATTTTAGAAAGGAGAAAACTCTGACAGTAAAGGAGCAGGGACCTCCTTTTGGAAACTGGGTCTAGTTTGGACTTAATTCCAGAGCAATAAAAGCTGAAACTAATTTCCAGATGGAATAAATTGGTTCCAGCATTTCTAAACTTTTGGCCAGCATATTGTACAGCTGAAGTTGATCCTCTCTCCAAACTGTTACTGAAGGAGGCCTAAAGGGGGCTGGGAATACTTGGTGGGTAAGCTTTCCCCAGAGGTCTCAGACTGGGTATTGCTTGTTTCAGATTTGCATTTCTCTGAAATGGAAAGGCCAGCAATTCTGATCATGTCTCTGATTCTTTTTGAACTTCCCCTGTATCCACCTGTGAAGATGATTCTCCTTAGCAATGAGAAATCTGAAGTTGTAGATATAACCACCCACCATGTATTAACACCTTCAGCGTCAAGTCAAGTGGGAGGATGACGTTTGTGTGCCTGCAAATGGAAAGATATCTTCCTAGGAAAAACTGAAGAGAAAAGAAAGGAGGAAGACCACCTTACCAGACATATTTGAAATAATTTTTAGATAGCCTCAAACAATTCCCTCATTGACCTCCTCAGAGCATCACCATATCATGAAGATCTAGAGCAGTGGTTCTCACCCTTCCTAATGCTGTGGCTCTTTAACATAGTTCCTCATGTGGTGATGGCCCCCATCCAGAAAATTATTTTCATTGTTACTTCTGAATTGTAATTTTGCTACTGTTATGCATCACAATATAAGTATCTGATATGCATGGTATCTGCTATGTGACCTGTGAAGGGGTCATTCTAATCTCAGAGGGGTCGCGCCCCACATGTTGAGAACAACTGATCTAGAGCGCTATCTGATAATTCCTGTCCTAACCAAGTCAACCTGGAGAGAATGTTACAAATTCAAGTGCAGAAGACTGAATTGATTGCAATGCTTTTTAAAAATGTTTTGCACCTGTATTTTTGTGTAGTGTGCATGCATGTGTACATATGCGTGCATGTGTGTGTGTATGTGTGTGTGGGGGGGGTTGATGATGAGTGCCTTGTTCCATAATTCTCCACAGTTTTAAATTTTATGGAGGCAAGATCTCTTATTGAACTATCCAAGTGGGCAGTCTAGTGTAGTAAGCCATCTTGCTCTAAGGATCCCTATCTCTGACTTTAGAGTGTTAGGCCAGACTTGCCTATCTTTTATATGGGTTCTGCAGAGCCAAACTATGGTCATCACACTTGAATGGCAACTGATTTATTCACTGAACCATTTTCCTAGCTCATAATTACATTGTTTTAACTTTGTATGAATGTACTATTAATTTTTCAACAAATTGAAAGATTCTTCAAAATGGGATTCCTATCTGTATTATTAATATTATTCCCTAACACAATTTAAGGCACATAGGAAATGGATATTTTTACATGAATGAATTAATTTCAGTAATAAATCTAATAAGAATGTACCAAAACATAGGGAAGATTGTGCAAATAATCATACAATAAACAGAAGCAATTAAACTCTTAGCAGTCAACAGAAAAATGCTTGATCTGTGTCTAAACTAACGGCCATGTTGTGATTGTGGCCAAATGATCTTTGAGTCTCTGTCCTCCAGTGTAAAAACATCTTCCTACTAACAGAGGGCACTAAACCATTTGAAACCACAAGCCACTGGGCCCAAGAATTTTCTGCTTCTAGGTAGAAAACACTGACTTGTACATACATAATCAATGTTAAATAATTTATATTCTTCACTGTAGTTTATTTAAATTGAACAAGTTAATTATTTACTGGAAGGATATAGAATGATTGGTTTTTCTCATCTTCTCTCCCTGTGATTCTAAGGACATGTATAAATGATGACAGTAAGAAAGAAATGGTATGTCTATAGAGAAGCCCAGTGGCTTCTTGCTAACAGAGTTTCATTACAATGCCATGAGTAAAACAGAGGAATTTATGAATAATTTGACATTATTAATGTTTTTCCATTTTCCCATGAATTCTTTAATTTTTTTCTAGCTGTGGTTTTGTTGAAATTTTAATATCCCAAGGTTGAATTCCAAGTGTCCATCCTAAATATTCCATCTGGATTTATGTAAAATGGTGACTTGGTTTTTTTTTCTTGAAAATAATTTTATACATCCTCATGGTTGAATTCTGTACAGAAATCCACACAAATACCATGCAATTTCTTTTTCATGACCTTTTGAACCTGTCTTATCTTCATCATTAAACCGTGTCTCTCTGCTCAAAGATTGGTTCTTAGTGTGCACATTACTACAGTCTCTATGGTCAAACTAGTTAGCAAATTAACCTCAACTCACTGATGAATTGATGAATTGGACAAAAGCCACACTACATGTTTAAAACTGTCACACTAATGCTCTAAATAGTTATGATAAACTTGTCATGTCATTTGGTGTAATGAAGTAATGGTATTTAAGGGTGAGTTAGTAGAATCCTATCTGTTAATTCTATTTACATGAGTATTTTATCTTCTGATAATGAAAGTAAGAATAACATTATGATGAAATTTTGTTTATTTTATTGTTATTTTTGGAAACAAATTTTATTTTATTCTCTTTAACCATTTCGGAATCTGTTATATCCAATATAATATCTGATTTAAATATAGAGAAAATGACACTAAAATATTTTGACATTAAATTATTTACTCAATTCTACAGAAAGACAGAATTCATGACTTTGGTTTTCTCTACAATTATTTCTTTCCTCATCTCAATTTTTATCAATTCAAAATTCAATCTCATATTTGGTATAATTTGTGAAGTCAGTAGACAGTGATAATAGATTGTATCATATCATTACTTTATTTCTGATATTAGACTCTTCAGGATTTGAGCCAAAGTCATAAAGACAAGAAGTAACACTAAGAAGACAGCTTATGGAGTCCTTGTTGTAGATGCAGAAGTCAGGATTGAAGGGCTCCCATCAACTTTCTGCTTAACTGGAAGTAAAGCAAGAAAGATACAGGCACATGTTTTAATAATAAAAGTGACAAGTATGCAGAGTACCACACAGACAGGAAAATCCAAACAAGAGGCACTGTACTTTAAGAGGTAACAAAACAGCAAGATTAAGGACACAGTCCATATAACTTTGCATAGCTGTGAACTCTACCTCTGCCATCCAATAATTTTAACCTTGGGTACGCTTTTTAATTGCATTTGTATCTCAATTGCATTTCTAAAATAGATATCATAAATAGTTAACACATAGAGTTGTTGTGATGTTTCTGTGAATTAATATTGTGTCTTATAGAATATGATTCATTTTATGAACCAAGTAAACTTACACTGCGCAAAAGATAACTTCTCATGGGTTTTTAAGAATATCCAAGTTTCAGAGATAAGAACAGTATCTGGCAAATTCCAGACATATGCCGGGCGGTGGTGGCGCACGCCTTTAATCCCAGCACTAGGGAGGCAGAGGCAGGCAGATCTTTGTGAGTTCAAGGCCAGCCTGGTCTACAGAGTGAGATCCAGGACAGGCTCCAAAGCTACACAGAGAAACCCTGTCTCGAAAAAACCAAAAAAAAAAAAAAATCCAGACATATATATTAAGTGTTATAAAGTTTTGTTTATAGTATTTAGACAATAAGTTATTAATTATCACTAAGATGCATTTATATTACCCCCACTTCTCACCTTCTGTAAAAAAAATTGTGTTCTTTCATTAAAAAACATTATGGAAGAGTGTGGTGGCTGATATGCTACTGATTGTGCAGGGTGATCTAGGAAGTGCTGGTGAGGAAGAACCACATTCTTTCTGCTCTCCCCATTTACCTCTCCCAAATCCACACAGCTGGGTCTGTTGGTCTGCATCGTCTCTGCTGGGAACTGTTATTGTTTTGTCGATTAAAGCATATTGAGTTTCTGTGCTTTTGGATAGAAAGCACATCTTAAAAACAGAAGAAGATTAAGTGATAGCTTTAAGTTACCAAAACTGAAATAGGCTTTCTGATGGAAACAGCCTACCCCTTCTTCAATAAAGAAATCGGGATTTGTGTGGGCATGCACACACACAAATATAAGTATCCCTGAAAATGCCATGTGTTCATGTATGCATGTTTGTGTGTCTTTACTCATTTATTCTTAGAATAAAACAAAAGCACTCTAATAAGCACTAAACAAGCACCTATGTAAGCTCCTAAATCCTTTTCCAAAGAGGAAACAGTAAATACTATTTACTAAGTGAATGAAAAAAATATGATTCAGCAAATTAAGTGATGAATTCAAATCAATAAATAGGGCAATCAGTTCCAATGAGGAGGCAGAAAGAAGTATGTCATATTTTAGGTGATATGCTGGCTTTGTCATCCCACCCAGAAGCAGGGTTACAACACTTTTGGGCAGGAAACCATATTGTCAAACAGATTAACCCAGAAAGGATGGGGTCAGTTAAGTCACTGAATCACAGAGCCAAGAGCCTATAGCAAAATGGAAAGATTTGTTTTCCTGACTCGTGGCAGCAAGGTCAGGCATTTCCTTTGCTAATAGCAGTGAACAACTAAAGGGCAGACCATTAATGGATGTCTTAAGTTATGGGAAGGAATTGGGCTTCCCAAATGAATGTTCTTTCAATGGACTAAAAGGAAATATTTGATGGGCAACCTGAAGCTAGAAGAGCTCAGACATTAAAGAGGATCCTTTACTTCTCGAGCGTGCACCTCTCACTTAGTTAAAGTCATAGCAAAACATAAAAGCACTAAAGTATGGGAGATGCCATGTTCCTGGTTGACAATTCTGGAAGTGAAAAGAACTCCAAGGAACAAAAAAATGAAAGGCATTATTTGTTAAGACAGGGAGAGGTGAATGAGAAATAAGTTCAGCTATGTAAACTCTTATCTGTGGCTAAATTTGACGAGATTTGTCAAAAGGGAATGTGTTTTCTTGGACTTGAACATGTGTGGCATTATCATAACACAGCTAGAAGAGAAGGGCAAAGCTGCGGAACTCCCCAGGGTTGGAACGGATTTTGATCTACACGTTGGATTTCTTGCTTCGCTGAATACATGATATTAGTACGGGATCTTCTCTTAACTCTGAAGTATCTATCTCTATTGTGGTCACAATAAAACTCAGGAGAGATGTAACTGAGTACACAAAGCCCAGTTTCTTGTGCCATTTAACCACAATAGGGTTCTCCTTGCAGGGCATCTTGTCCCAATCCCTCTGCCAATTCCCTTAGCTGATGGGAAGTGAAAATGTCTTTGAGGAAACTACTTATTGAATTATAGGCTAATGATACTTGCCCTCCTGTGACAAAGCAACAACCTGCTTTCTAGAATCATCGTTTTGTCTTTCTCCATGACCTGTACTACTGTTACAAGTGCAGAGATGCTCACCGACTTCAAAGGGGGCTTAATAGTGCATGGCAGAAGGCAGGAAACATGGCGGGAAGGTTTCAACAAGCACTTTACAAGGTCAGGTTTCCTTTTGTGATTTTCCTGTGCACATCTCCAACTGTTTTATCTTTCTTTTTGTTGGAAACCAGGGGATGTTTGGCTCCATTTCTAGTAAACCCCGTTAAAGTCACCAGAATGTTTCATTTGAATTCTACAGATAGTATAGTTATTGCATGGGCTTTGCTGCCCTGTTTATACAATCCATATCGCCTTGCTTGCAAAGATACCCTGTGGATAAAGTCAGAATTTTATATTAACTTTTATTACCTCCCTGAGATATAAATATATTTGTGAATAAGATGGAAGAAAAGAATTAAAGTATTTCTTCTCTTAACACAGAAACAAATTCAGTGCCTTCCATGTTACTTCTTATAGTCACCTCTGTTCCTCCAAATTCACTGATATGATTGTGTTGATAACAGTGATGAGTATAAGGGTTTATGCCTTCATTTTCCTTTGAGCCTTAATGTTAAGCCCTTCTGAAATAATGTTCCATTTATGAAAAATGAGTATGCATGCATGCACAATTTTCACCTATGCCAAAGCAGTTCTTTATTATAATGAGATGCAACTTTCTGGATATTCTGCACAATCAGACTGTAATTAAGCATAGCAAGATGCAGGTAAGTGCATGAGATGCATGTTTAATTAAAAGAGAAAATGCTGGTTAAGTATCAATTTGTATGACATTCAATTTCCAAGAAGGACTCTGCAAGCCACCCCTCTTTCTCATTTGTCTTCTTTTATGTGTGTGTATGTATTTGCACACATGTATGTTTTTACACTGAAGTCACATTTTCATTTCATATGCTTGAGTTGCTGTCACATGTACCGCCCCTATCCAAGGAAATGTTGATATATGTTGAAAATCTCCATGAAAAATAAAATGTTCACATAAATTCATGTAAGGGGAAAAAGCAGCCAGGACCCAGCAGGCTGAATCAATGTATAGCTTGCATATGGAAACAATGACATGATTGTTTACTCACTGGTTTAATGAGATTCACTTTCTCCTAATGGCAACGTGGAAAATGTGAGCACCAGATGCTGTGCCCAGAGCAGAGAGAACAAGGGAAGGTCTAGAGTAAGGAATTTATCCTGACACCAGAATGTAGTGTAACTCTTCAGTTTATTAACGTGGTTGTTTTTTTTTTTTTTTTCAGAAAAAATACTTTGATGTCTACAGCTTAAATTTCCATATTTTTATAACAGTTCAGCAACAAATTTACATATTTCCTGGAATCTGCAGATATAAAAGCGGTAAAACACTCCAGGCATTATTAGACAGTAGATTATAACCCATTACTATTGTTTCAATTAGCAATGTAAAAGTGACCTGCAGTGTTCAGATGACCCACTAATGGATTTAAACGCTTTCAAATATTAATGTAGGTTTTCTAAAGATGAATCCCAAACCCATTATTCCTGGAACAACTATGAGCTGAAAGCTGGCAATGACTGTGCATTATGTGGAAAGGCTCATGGTTAATTAAATGAATACCTAGCATTACACTCTTCACTTTAGTGCTACAAAATTATTTCTCATTGATTTTTACATTCTGAGTCCATGATTCAATTTACTTCTGCAATTTGTGTTGCCGTGTCAATAAAGGAGAACTGCTTGAAGATGGAAGCATTAGAGACTGATAAATACATTAAGATCCAATGAAAACTGCAGTTTTCCCACTGTTTTCCTCTATTGAGACATCATTTGGAGCAGCACTTTGTTATGTATTATTAATACAATTTTTGTTTGCTTCCATCTGCTCTTCTCTCCCCTTTTCTATTCAGGAACTGGAATGTTAGCGATTGCTTGAGGCTGAGTAGCCAATTTTTCAGTTACAAGTTGTCTCACTAGCAAGAACAAAAGCATCATCAACACAAATCTGCTATTCCATGTTAAATGAACTAGAAGGCCAGATTCCTCATCAAAGGCAGGGTGGGGAATGGCTGTGTGTGTGTGTGTGTGTGTGTGTGTGTGTGTGTGTGTGTGTGTGTTGATTTCAGGGAGTTAATGACACTGCTGTTTCTTAAATCAGGGAAAGTTAAGAAAAAAACAAGTAAATCTCACTCCATTATCAAATGGATGAAATGGAGATACAGTTTGTTATGTTTATGAAGTGCACATTTTATTCAGAACTCATAGTTCACATTTTACAATTGAATTTGCATGTGCTGTTTCCCTTTGCAAACACCCCTAAGTCAGTTTTGTTAAAATCTGAAGCTGTAGATTGACCTGTGCTCTAACCACTTCCTTTATTTCAAAATGTATAACTTCAACTTCATAGTTATCATTATCCAAAGCCATCTTAGATGTGTAGTTTTCACAAGATTTGCATTCATAATCCAGGAAGTGTTTGCTATATGCTGTAAGCTTAACCTTTCCTTAGGAAGGTGGTCTTGCTTGACAAATGGGACCACCATTGTATTTTACCTAGGATTTCCTCATGGCATTGATGATGCTCAAATGATTGTCTCCATAAAGATTATCTCTAAGTCACATCTCATCCCATGTTTTAGACATAATAAACAATACTAGAATCTCAAAAAAGAGGTGAGTGCATTCTTGAAAGACTCACATTTTACAATCTACACCCATTTGACAAAATCCTTTGCTAAGCCATAACCTTTCTGATTGAGCGGGTATCAGTATGATGTACAATGCACAACATAAGGTATTTGATATTGAAAGGGAATGATAGTTAACAAAAGATAAAATAACCAATATGTAGACATTCATATATAACCTCCTTATTAATGGATATCCTCCTTATCAAAAGATGAATGCTGTTTTAAACAATTAACTTTTCACCCTCTATCAACTTCTCATATTGACAAGAAAGCATAATATTTAACACTGGTAAAAGAAAATGAAGCATGCATGTGTGGATGTACTTATACCACTGTGATACCTACAGTGATTCACTACTTTTAAAGGTATTTTGACTACTTTTCAATTTTAAAAGTTTTTTATACTCTTACCCCAAAGTGAAACTTGACTCTTAGAATTTAAGCTTTAAGAAATATTTATGAGCCGGGCGTTGGTGGCGCACGCCTTTAATCCCAGCACTCGGGAGGCAGAGCCAGGCGGATCTCTGTGAGTTCGAGGTCAGCCTGGGCTACCAAGTGAGCTCCAGGAAAGGCAAAAAGCTACACAGAGAAACCCTGTCTCGAAAAACCAAAAAAAAAAAAAAAAGAAATATTTATGAATATATGAAAAAGTTGGCAAAGGTAAATGGTTCATCTGACTCTAATGGTATCATTTCTGAGGATAAAATTTTTCCCAGGGACTAATATTTATGGTACACTAGTATTATGAAGTGTCACTTTATAATTTAAAATAAAGCACAGCAACATTTAATGATACAGGGAGACATTTATGGTATATCATGATTGGGTAAAACGTATCACGCATGTAACTTTGTCAACTGACCAAACAGTATATATATTGTGACATATTTGTGCTTATATCAGGATAATTCTGAAGACATTTCAAAGGATTAGGATTACAGAACTGAACTTTTTTTTTTTTTTTTTTGTTTTTTTTTAAGAGGGTTTTTTTTTTTTAGCTTTTCGCCTTTCCTGGAGCTCACTTGGTAGCCCAGGCTGGCCTCGAACTCACAGAGATCCGCCTGACTCTGCCTCCCGAGTGCTGGGATTAAAGGCGTGCACCACCAACGCCCGGCTGAACTTTTTTTTTTTTTCATCTAAAAGTGACTCATTCTAGGAGGAGCTGGGTTTGGGGAAAACCTGATCAAAATACATTGTACAAAAATAAATAAATAAAAGTAACTCATGTTCACCATATAACACTTTTAAGTCTTTTAAAAACAAAACAAACAAAATTAAACTCTTTGTGAATCCATATATAGATGTGTAGAAAGATGGGGAAACTGGCAAAACACAGCAAAATGTTAACAGACTTTTGGGGAATGCTAGGAATAATTTTTTTCTGTACTTTCAACTTGTATTTCAAAATACTTATACAGTTATTTGGTGAATATATTTTTTGATACTTAAAGGATGACTGAAGATTGATGCTTACTTACCCTACACAAAGACAGTCCATTGGAAGATATCTTTGTAACTCTGAATGGGGAAAATATGGAACAATTAGAAATACCTACAAAAAAGGCTACTGTTTACCTGTCCAATCAACTGGATTAGGAGCCTAGTTCCTCAGAGGACTAGTTGGGAGACTCTGAGCAACTCATTTAAATTCTCCAGGTTTTGATTTTATCGTTGTATATGGTCAAAGGAGAAACAAAAATGCCAGGTCCAGTTGTGTCTGGATGTTCAGAAGCAGCAACCAAGCAGAGAAAAACAAATGCTCTAAAACATCGTGAATCCCTCATACCTATTTTAAGTCACTGCTGAACTCACAGTCCGAGGCTGTACACTCTCAAAATCCAACCAATGTTTCCCTTATGACATTCACTTCAAATATTTTTGTTATTAAAGTGAAATATGCCTTTCTGGAAGAGAGCTGAGCAATAAGTGATAAGTCATGGCCGTCACACTTCCCCCAGTAAGTGTCACCTCTGACATCAGAGTCTTTGCCTGAAAAGGGCTCATGTTATCACTTCCATGTCAGTCTCTTCTAAATATGCACCCAGCTGGTTCTCAAGGTCAAGTAAAAAGATAAGACACACCCAGAGGAGCATGTCAAAATTATGTACTATACTTTTAAGTCATTTTACTTCATCTATTGCAATAAAACAGAAACAACTGACTAATACAGGTTGAAGCAATTGACTATGTAGGATTTTACAATATTGAGCTAATTACTTATCTACTAAACAGAAACTGCACTACTAGAGGGCTGAGTTCCTTAGATGCTGGAGGCATCACATTGGGTGGCCGGCTAGCGACTCCCTCTTTCCTGAAATGCCCTGTCCCCACTGCTCCATCACACATGCCAAAAAAGTCACAGCTCAGAGATGGCACTGCTGGGCACCAGGCAGTGAGTGTCTCTGCATGTGGTGCTGGATGGTGAAGAGCTGTGGGAGGAGTCACTTGGAAAAAGACATTTCAATAATTGTGGTAGGTGAAGGCAGCCTGTAAAGACAAAGAAGATTTGGAAGTGGTTTGGGCTCCTGCTGTCTCTAAGGTTAATCCATGACAGTATAGCAAATTTCAGTGCACTCATCTTTAGAATGGGCATACTCCTATATAGAAATCATCCGAGATTAGCGAGACAAAATGACTTGATATAGAGAGCACACTTGCAAACATCACTTTCTACTCTCATTACTACTAATTACCTCCTACAAATCTTTCTGAAAGAGGCATTGTCTGAGGTGAGACAGTAAGTTGGAATCCAGAACCTGAAGTGGCACTGTGAGGAAATGGTTCAGAGTGATATGGTTCAGCCATGAAGATATTTGACTAGAACTTCTGTACAAGCTCATTCATTTTTTTATGGTAGTTATAAACTGTAAATATTAATTAGGCATAGTTTTATCCCACATGGAAATCTTAAGGGTGCTTGGTACATTCACTTTGCTTTATTCTTCCACAAGAGTGGAAGAATGAATTACTGAGTGTTATCCACTCAGACAGATGTCAGGGTTAAACCGAGGTCTCTTGACTCATGGTCTAAGAGGCTCTTTACCATATTTTTTCTTAGTAGCCTAGATGATATTATTTTTAAATAAAAAACATTGATATACTATTAAGTAATGGGGTATTAAAAGACACATCACTTGCAGTATTATGTTTATAAATTATATATTAAAGTACATATATGGCAATAGACTAACCAACAGGTTTTAGATCCAGAGTTTACATGTACATTTTAATAGGAAAATCCAGGCTGCTGTGTGACTGCTTTTTCAGTGGTGTTTTGCAGAGGAATGACCAGAATGATAATGTCACCTGCTGGCTGGTATCAGGGCATGGCTGGCTGCATATTGTGTTGCTCCTTGGTTCTCAGAAGCACTGATAGGGAATATCATTGTCTGCTATAATGATAATAATCATAATCATAATCATAATCATATTAACACCAACGATAGTAAAAGCACATGCTCAGAGCATGCCATTCATTTATTTCAAAAAGAAACTATAGAGTTAGATAGACACAGATCTGAAGTGTGTACCTCTCAGTACAGGATGAGGGAATATTGCCAGATAGCTCTTCATTTGAAACAGACAGTTCAGGATAATGTTGTAAATTAGACTTTCCTCGTGTTACCTGGGCATTCCATGTATTTGGTCAAAATCCACGTGACATTAAATTTGTTTTCGCCAAGCTTACCTTTGCTTTTGCCATCACAGGGGAACAAGAACAAATAAACTTTGAAATAACTGCAACATAAACACATAAGGGCAGGAAAGGGGCCTGAAACAGAAGCAGCTGCAAGAGATGAGATTTGTGCATGTGTTTTCTTCTAAACAGTTTTACAAATTAGATTATAATCATTTTATTTAAAGTTCCCTAAGACCAACTAATATCAAAAGGGAAAAATATCCCCTGTTCTATGCTATAAAAGCTATAAAATCTAATTAGATAGTGAAAATTCAATGGGAATTATTATAGCCATAAAAAATTAGAACACAGTAACAAGTATAGATTTTTGGAATTTACTGTCTAAGTTACGTAATGCATTCATTCTGAAGCTATGTGGAAGTTATCTAGTGAAATACTTATTCAAAGAAGACTCAATGAGATGACGAAAGATTAAGGTCTCCAGGAAGACATTGAACCAAGAGAGCGAGGAGTAAGATTTTGAAAGCAGAACTAACAGAATATTTGCTATTAGAAATTCACAAAGGACAGAATATGTGTTTGCCAAGACTGATTGAATAAATATGATTGAACAGTTGCATAATTTCATTCTTCATAAGAGGAAATGCATTCTACATAATACAATCAGAAAGGGAAAACTGCATTTTGTGAAAAGCTTGATATGAGTTTATTTTCCTTGTTATAGCTTTCACTAGCCCTAGCTTCTCACCTCTAATCATAACAGGACTCTTTCTGGATTAATTATGTCTCAGGTTCTGAAGATGAGTTAACCACTTACATAGGGAATTTGACCTGCGTTGATCAGAGAAACTAAAAAAGGGGGTAACGACGTCTATGTGTCGATTAACCATTTATCTGACCATCACCCATAGCTGTTATTTCAGGTAAAAGCTGAAATATAGACTGCATGTAAGATGACCCCCAGTAGAATAAAGCAACTCCAATGTGGCTCTTTATTTATTGCAAACAGGAAGACAGAGACCTTTCATTGGACTGAAGATATCAGCACTCTTAGAGACAATGGTGAGGAAAATTGCTAAAAAGAGCAGGTAGTCTTCCCAAGAGCCTGACTGGGCAATGTAACCTTTCATCCAGCTTAAGAAAAAATCAATTCTTTAGCTTACCCTTGCAGCTTTAATTGCAAGGCTGGTTATATCAGAAGAGGAAAAAATGACAGTGGATGTGAAAATACGTAATTTATTTCGGCAATTGTGTATATATAATAGCATCCTTTTCATTTGTAGACTGAGCTTTTAACAGATTCCAAAGCCCAAGTTCACATGTATTTACATAGGATAGTGTTTTACAAAAAAAAAAAAAAAAGGTATTAGTGAAACAAAATCTTTATTTGGTCTAGAATATCAGGATTCTCAGAGGCTACTGAATTACAAATTGTATTTTGTGAGATTTTATTTTCCTATTTTGAGGCTGTGAGGAAGCAGATATGGTACCCAATATCACTTCATTTCTTAGATTCTAGATACTAAACTAAGAAATGATATATCAACGCAGAAGACCTTGCTGCTGGGCCCTCATTTTTCTGAACTCTAAATTGTGATGTTAGATTGAACTAGTTCTATGGAGTTATCTGATGTCTACTCTCAACGGCTACTACTAGTTATGGGTCTCAAATTTCCAAGTTCCCAAGCCTATGGTAGGCAGTACTTCACTTTATGTGGTGGTACTGTTGGCAGTACTTCACTTTATGTGGTGGTACTATGGCACTCCCTTTTTTCTCAGTTTATTTTTATTTCTTTATTTTTTATTGAAAACAGATTCTTCTCTCATACAATACATCCCTACCAGTTTCTCCTCCTTCCACTCCTCCAGGCTACCCCTATCTCCTCTCTCCCTCAGATCCACTTCCTTCTATTTCCTGTTCAAAAAAGAGCAGGCCTCCAAGAGATGACAGTCAAAAGGACAAAACAAGATACAATAAGACAAGGCAAAAGCCTTTATATCAAGGCTGGACAAGGCAACCCAATAGGAGGAAGAATCCCAAGAGCAGGCACAAGAGTCAGAGATACACCTGCTCCTACTGTTAGGAGTCCCACAAGAACACCAAGCTAACGGGCATAAATGTATGCAGAGGACCTGGTGCAGCCCCATGCAGGCCCCATGCTTGCTGCTTCAGTCTCTGAGAGCCCATGTGAGCCCTGCTTAGATGATTCATTGGGCCATGTTCTCCTGGTGTCCTCCATCCCCTCTGACACCTACAATCTTTTCTCCCATCTTCCACAGAGTTCCCCTATCTCTGAGGGGAGGGACCTGATGGAGACCTCCAATTTAGAATGTCCACATACTGTCTGGATGTGGGTCTCTGTACCCACTCCCATCTGCTGCCGGAGGAAGCCTTCTGATGACAACTGGACTAGGCACCAACCTATGAGTAGATCAGAATATCGTTAGGAATCATTTCATTGATTTCTTTCCAGTCGTGTTTGGTTCTAGCCTAGGTCTTTGAGCTATCCCCTTAATATGAACAAAATAACTGACCTGTTTTTAAAAGACAGAGTGGGGGTGTAAGTTGAGGGCTTAAAAACAGGGTAGGAAAATCTAATGGTAGCAGCATGTTCCTTAAAGGAATCACTTAACGGGCAAAGCTGAAATTGAGCTGAATTCCATTGTTAAAAAGAAAAAAAAACAGAATATGTTAGACTGAATGAGAATTTGCCTTCATAGAAGCTTAGTGTATTTGATGTAATAAATTCTCACTTTTCTGTGTTAAATTCTTTCATACAATAGAAGCTTATAAAAAAGAATATAGACTGAGGAGTAAGTTGTATAATGAGATTTAATCTATGTAAAATATGTCCCAGAAGAAATGTCCTTTACTTTGATCATATGCCTTGAAACAAGATGCCCTGCTGGAAACCACAATAAAATGAGAGCTTGGGAAAAAACTCATCTGGCAAGGAAGGTTGCTCTTTAATATAAAAGTTCACCACGTCTACGATCCTGGGGTGGGCTTAATTAATGTCAATGAAATCTCCCAGACTCACTGAGGCTTAAAGGCAAAATAGCCCAGAGAGTTTCCCTTGGCTTTCTCTCTGAAGTATTCAAGACTGGAGACACCTCCCCAGCATGTGCACATAGGCACATCGCACATGTGCCCACAGGGGTGGGTGGCCCAGCCACACACAGTAGGCTTCTGTTACATTATGGAATTGCTCTTTATAAAAAATGACATGCATTCAAAGGGTTCATATGTCACGTTATCTTCATTATCAACGTGCTTAGTGTCAGCAGCCATCATGGCTCCTGTCATCAGAAAGATCTCACCTCTTCGTAAATGGACATGGCTGAATTTCTGTCTTGTATTTGGCTTCTGTTATTTACTTCTTATGCTGAATAAACTATGTAGCTCTGTCAGGCTCAACTAAAATCATACCTAAACAGAATCTTCAGGTTTTTCTTTTTTATCCCCCCACTAAAACTGAAGTCCATTTTAAACAGTTCCTAATTGGATTAAGAGACTTTATTTTTCTCTAAATGTTTATTCCACTTTATTTCCTTCAGATCCATTCTGAGCCTCCTGTTAGAAACAAGTTAACAAACACGTCAACATAATGTTGAGGGTTTGTTGTTGTTGTTGTTGCTTATATACAAAAAGATTTACCAAGAACAGAGTTACAAGTACAGTAAATGGCTTACTCCCAGAAACAGCATCATTTATGCCTAAATGTATGGTCAGTGTTGATTCACTGACTTGGAAGTGATACTTCTGTCCTGTCTATAGTATATATGAATCTGAAAACACACACACACACACACACACACACACACACACACACATATATATATATATATATATATATATATACATCATTAATATTAGGCAGCTGTGCTGCACCCAGGGAAGTAATGACATCTACTTCCTATCCTTGGCCCCAAAATGATCATTTTCATGAGAATTCTCTTTCAGTTGCCCCTCACCTTTCCATTTATACTGGTGACAGTATTTTGAGCCTATCTCTCACTTTGAAAGTTTTGTTATGCAGACTTCAGTTTTCTAACTATCTCAGGAATACACAGTGGTTTCAAAAATGGTGTGATTGCTGTGTGGTTCTGTGTTGCTTTTGTAGTTTCTAAGACATTCTAATACTATTTAATTAGCTAAAATTTCTCCTCTCTTGAGAACTGGAAACTCAATGAAATGTCAACAATGCTGTCAGTCTGCTTCAGGCTAAACTCATTACACAAAAACTAAAGGTAAAAATAGTTCAAGGAGTCTTTGTCATAATGTTGAAGCCTACACCTATGCCAAAGGAACACGGAAATGATCCCATGAAAATGCCAAATTAGGAAGGAGATCGAATGAATTATCTCAGCACTGGCAATAGCTGCTCACTCCTTGCATAGAAATTTCTCTAATTAGTCAAATAGCATCAAGTTTTGCCCAGAACTACCTGAGTACCATGCTCATTGCTTGATGAATTGAATCCTGATCCAGTAGTCTTTATTCTAAAATGTATCTCTTTTCATCAAGAAAGAAAAAAAAATTTCCTTTGAAACAAAGTATAGCTAAGGACTGAACAAAAGTGCTTTTGTCTGAATTATGGAAGATTTGGCTTCCATAGGCTCATTACAAAGAATAATAAAATTTGGCGTTTTCTATTGTCTGAGTGTGTATAAAGGCTGAACTTCTTGATCTCCTTAAGTAGATGAGAGGAAAGAGCGAACTACAAAAACAAGTGCTATATACTGAAGGTATGTGAGCTGCCTCCTTCCCAAAGATGATGCAAATTAGAAGTACGTAAAGCTTTGTCTGCACCTGGGATCTTTAATGAGGATAAAGAAAAATCAGACAGAGATTCTCCTGGGGAAAGAGAGGATCGTTATTTGAATAACCTGCAGTGAATTCTAATCAATGCGACGTGACTTTGAAAATGAATGTGGTCTTTCAAGCCGCTGTACTTGAGCTGTGATATTAATCATAACTTCATGGTACAGTAAAGCTTATGACAAACGCTTATCCAGTGGAATAGGAAAAAAAACTGGCTTGGATATGCCAAGAAAATGTAGAAATAGAATAATTCTTTTCTGTTCCTCACTGCCAGCCCATTTTTTGGTTACTGTGTTCTGTTGTCTTTGTTCGATTATCTTAAAAGAGATTGAGGCAAATTGCATGTCATAGGCATAATTGTTTTCTTTTCTTTTTTTTTTTCAAAAGGTGACATTTTACATGTAGCTTATTTCTTCATACAGTCTTGGGAGTGTTATTTAACATTAAATTATATCAGGGAACTATGTGTGCCAGTCTGCTAAGGACACATTAAGCAGAACAGCAAACCTCTAGACACAGGAGGGAATTGTAGCTCTTCCCACTAGAGCTCTGAATTCTCTGTAAGTGCACCCTGCACCTGAAGAAGGTTGAGTATAAACATAGTGGTCTCCGGGTAGGCTAGAGAGAAAGGGATGCTGACTTAAATAATCATTAAAAAGTCAGTTATCAAGTGTTTTCTCGCTTAAAAGAAAATGTAATTAGTTTTTGACAAGTTGACATTAAAAGGCTTATTACAGAACACAATGCATTAAAGCTAAAATCTCAAGAACACACGAGGAACTAAGATGATAAAATAAACATCTTAAGGTAATTTAAATAATCTCTGGTCTGGAAGTAATTCCATGAAAGACGTGGAGTGCATATTTTCCTTGGCTTGATGGAAGTGGTGTTCAATACTGGGACCTGTCATTCTGGTCATTGTTCTGGCTCTAATATTCTCCAATGAACTGCCCATAATGACACTCACCATGCTGTTTACAATATATTATTGCCATACAGTTGGCCTGTCCCAAAGACAAACAGAATACTTGTAGTGCATATTCTTACAGAAGAAGGGGTTCTCAATTCCAGGTATAATTGAGATATAATTAAGGGGGGATGCAAGGCTTGACACTGAAGCCAAAGGGCTGCCCCGGAAGATGGAGCAGTTCGAAATTTACTCCTCCTTTATTTTTTTAATAAAATTTAAGAAACAGAAGGTTTCATGAGACATGATTTATTTCTTCTCTTGCTTCAGTGCAGAAGGCAAATTATCATGGACACAAAAATGGAATATACATCAAATGTAAGTGAAGTATGCATGTATACATCTATACACACATGTAAACATGAGCAAAACAAGTATGACATTTATACAGAAGGTATTAAATATACAAATGCATATGTATATATGTAGATGTGATATAGGTATATGGGTAGATCATAGTTTTAACGTCACAATTAATCAAATCATTTATGGCCCTTAATACAGATTTTAAGTGTTATATGAATGCTTGAATAATTTTTCACTAACTATTCCTAGTAAAATTTAATCTCAAAATTTGTATTTACATGTGAGTTTTAAACTTTCAGCCCCAATACTGTGTTTTCCAGCCAGCTTTGGCTCTTTTAATGTGCTAAGAAAGTAGACAATATATGAGGTTCACATTTCTTTTATTTCTTTCCAGAGGTGAAAATTCAAAGTGTATGTTCATATGTCAGCTTTACTGAGCCATTAGATTCCCAGTTATTTCTTTTAATGTTATTGCCATATCTTTGATGATGTTTCTAGATGTGATTGTCCCTTGAATCAGTGCGCTGAGTGAAGCAGATTGATATGCTTAATATGGATGTGTGTCTTGGTCTGTTTTCATTACTGTGTCTGAATACCACAGGCTTATCAACTTATAAAGAACTGAGAAGTTCAAGGTCAAGAGGCTTCACTTGGTGAGAACTCTCTTGCTATTGGGGACTCTCTACATTATAAGTCATCTTTGGTGAGATTGACCAAACTGGCTTTTAAAACAAATCCATTCAGCTACCCATTAAGACATTAAGCCATTGATCCATGAGTGTACTAATCTATTTATGAGGAGTAAAGCTCTCATAACCCAATCACCTCATAAAGGGCCCACCTGACACTACCTGTTAATATTTTACAAAGGGGATGAAATTTCAACTTGAGTTTTGGCAGGGACCTTTAAACCATAGCCATGAGCTTTGTTTAGATAAGAGACTGAGTAAGGAAAAAATACAGAGAAAGGGGAAAAAATTCTGTGTTTCTGTCTCTCCCTCTCCCTCTCTCACTTTCTTCTTCTCTCTTCCCAACATGTTGAGTAGGAACATTGGTCCTTTCTTGTTCTGAGATTGGGATTTGCATCCTTAAAGGTCTTGGTTCTCTGTCCCTTAGACTCAGGCTGGAACTATGCCACTAGCTCCCCAGGCAAATGCATGTGTACTTATGTAAAAGTGTACATGTGTGTCCTACTGGTTCTCTTTCTGTTAGGAACGCTAGTAATTATTAGTGTCTGAAGAACAAGTGTTACTTTCTCAATTTATTCTAAGCTGTGAGTGATGGAACCTTGAATGATATCTATTCCTTTAACTTTACTACTTCATGTGTTCAAAACCCAAGTTTAATGAATTGTAATTTATATGCTTCCAAATTCATGTTTTAGGTGTTCAGTTTGGTGCTTATTAGTGAATTTGCTTCATTGTGCAGATACTACCATAACCCAACTTAAGGATCTATTTCCCCAGTAAAACATCTCATGCCAATTTATAATTTATCTCTGTTTCTACCTTCATCCCTAGACAACCACTAGTCTATTTCTGTTTCTGTGGGTTTGCCTTTTCTGGATATTTTATATAATGGAGTAATGCAATATGAGGCCCATTGAGTCTTTTTTTTTTCCACTTAGCACAATGTGTGGAAGTTTCATGTCCATACCTCATGCTTTTGTAACGTCATCCCCTCCTCTGCTTTCTACTCATTGCTTCATCTCTATTTTGAGAGATTTCTATTTTGATCTTGACTTAAAATGAGCGACAAAGAGCTGTACCATAATAATATAGGAGAAATGATGCACAGACTTCAGGAAAAGGATCTGGATTTGACTCCATAAGTGAGGCAATTCTCTTTCAATAACCTCACCTGTAAAATGATAGTTACTGAGAAAACCTGAAGGAGACAATACTTCCAAATAGTACTTGTGAGTCCTCCAAATTAGTAGCTTGTTTGTTATAACAAGATGAAATTAATAACTTGAGTTTTTTTTTAATGCGATAGGCCTTGCATTCAAGGAACCCTGAATTTATGTAAGAAAGTTTGATCAATTGTCTCAACTATGATAAGGAAATTGAGAAGAATATGTTCAGGTCACCATGCATTGAGTAGAATGCAAACTAAAGTTTCTATGAGTGAAATCGCAGTGAAAAAAACTTACCAGCCATTCCCGAAATCCATTTAGGGGAGCCTGAGATAATGGTACACCAATCTAAGTTTCATCAACTACGTAAGAAACTTGAAAGCTGTCCTTCAAACAAACAGAAGCCATGGCTTACAAACTGGAACTAAGTTACTAATACTACTACTCTGAAGGTAATTTCATGTATATATGGAAAATTAGGAGCCAGATTTTAGAGAAAAAGTTCTTTATTTGTTGGCAGGTATATGGTAAAAATTTGAGAACCACACATACATCCTCAAGTGTTATCTGGAGTTACAGATACTTTCTAAGATCCATCCTCTCCTCTTTCAGTGGATTAACTCAGAGTCTTAGGTGAGTGCATACTTTCCTGGATTCTTTGTTGCTAGGCATGATGTTGTGATGATTTATTGTCCAGGAGAATTGAAGACAATTTTTAATGCTATTTCTGAGTGTTATTCTTAAAAGAAAATGGTTCACTTCCTCTTTCCCCCTTCCTCCTTTCCAATAAGCAGCCTATACACTTCCTCCTTGCCAATAAGCAGCCTATATGAAAGGAAAGTGCAAGCCACATTGGACATTGTAGATAAGAGGAACACTAATGAGTTGCAAAGAATTAAGACAAGAATTTGGGCATCAGGTAATCTCACGGACTGCCTACCAGCTCATAATCTTCTTTGAGACAAGGCTTTGCTAGCTCAGGCTGGTCTGGGATCGACTATGTATTCCAGACTGGCCTTGAATTTGTAGTCTTCTTGTCTATTCATCCCTAGTGCTGAGACTAGCAGCATGTGTCATCTGGCTTGCACCTCAGATTCTTATGTGAAGGAAAGCAATTTTTATTTCTTAAATCATTGGTATTCACTTCTCTGTTAAGTAATGAAACTGATAACCATTATATTAACCAAAATACCATTTACTGTTTAAAAAACTAAGGTATATAACTTTGGCATGGTGTAATTGCTAAGGATTTTTATCTCTGGATGTGTCATTTTCCTAGTCTTTCCTCCAGCGACTGGCGGCCCCCACCATGAAGGTTGAGCTGTGCAGTTTCAACAGGTACAAGATCTATCCCAGACACAGGCAGAGCTATGCCAGGACCCAGAGGAAAGTTTTCCAGTTTGTTAATATAAAATGCAAGTCTTTATTCACTGCCAAAAGGAATCCTCAGCAGGTAAGCTGGATTGCCCTCTACAAAAGAAAACACCCCACAAAAAAGGACAGTTGGAAGAAATTCAAAAGAAGAGAACCTGCCATGCAGTCAAATTCTAATGGGGCCATCACTGGTGCATCTCTTGTGGATATCATGTCAAAGAGGAATCTGAAACCAGAATTTAGGAAAACTCAGCAAGAGCAAGCAATCAGGGCTGCCAAGGAAGCAAAATGCTAAGCTGGCATCAAAGAAGGCAGCAATGGCTGCTGCCAAGGCCCCCTCAAAGACAGCGCCCAAATACAAGGTTGTGAAGCCTACGAAGGTCCCAGATCATAGAATTGGTGGAAAATGTTAACTTGGTAGATGGGGGTTTTAAATAAAGTTCCATCTCTAACTATTAAGAAAAGATACCCAAGTGTCTTGAATATATTGTTGGTAAGTTTTTTTAGGAGCCCCCAAATTTGGTAACATGACATAAAAGCTCATGGACAGGTGGCACAGGGAATGTTGAATTTGTACGGCAGGGGTTTCCATTTGTTCTGGTATTCTTTTTTATTACGGTTATAAGTTTGAGTACACTGGCATGAATGGGTTCAGGGCCAGTGGGTAGCCTTAATCATCTTTGACTTCTCCAGAGAACCAGGTACACATTAAGCACTCAGAAATGTGTTGATCTGCCCCAATTAAAAGACTCTTGCATTGCGTGAGTGCCAATGTGAGATTTATAGGCTTAGCCACACATAATATACATTGATGCTAGATCTTTTCTCTAAGAGAGATAGGAGTGTGCAGTATCCAGCAGGTAGATAGATAATTGCTGGGTCCCTTCCAGCTCTAAAAGAGAGAGCTCATGATTTCTTCCTCCTTTCTGAACTCCATTTCTACTTTTTTACTGTCTTAGATAAAGTACACAAAGGTTCAACACCCTGCCCTCCATAACAGCTGTTCAGCCTATTGTTTTTCCAGCTTTCTCTAAATGTACTCCAACTTTTATTTCCTGACCTTACATTCTGCTCCAGCTGATTCCTCTTCTTGAGGACACATCCACCTATCAAATTCCCATCCACTCTGCATGAGTAAATGCCCTTCAGTGTTCTGAAAACACAGATTTCCCTGATACCTAGGGAAATGAACAGCCCTGATAGCTGCTGGATGTCATTCTAATGGATTTTGAACGATGATCTCTCACGAAGAGACATCTTCAAGACAAAAGGCAGAAAGAGTAATGGCAATGCCTGCTGATGGGGAAAGGGTCAGCACCTTGCTTTGGGTTACTGATACCTAGCCAGAAGGATCAAGATGGACTAAGATCAGAGGTGATTTTTAGCATAGCCATTTGTTATGGCTCCTTCCCTATTAAAGCTGGTGGACTTCAGTCATCAAAATATATTCCATGGACTTCCATTCCTCTTCCCTGCGCCAGGAGAATACCCACTTCTCTCAGGCACCACTATCTCAACCTCAGCAGCCATCATCTGTCACCTGGGCTTCTTTGAACCACAGCGACAGCCTACCCGCTAGTTGCTTCTCTTCCATTCAAATCTCTTCACACTAGTTAATTCTGCTTGAGAGTCAGTACGATTTAAGTTCCTCCAAAGACTTTTCATTGCAATAATCATGATTGCAATTAACAGCTTGAATGATCTAACTTCTGCCAGTGGCTGTGATTTCACCTCAAGTTACTCCGCCTCTGCCCACTACTCCCCAGCTTCTCTGTCGCCTCTGTAAACAAGCTGAACTGCTTTTTCCCCACAGCTTTTGGAACTGAACTGTCTCCTACCAAGAATATCACATCCTTGCTTCTTTGTGCGACTGGTCTCTTCTTAACAGGCAAGTCTCAATTCCAAAGCAATCTCTCACAGAGGCCACACTGTGCTCCCTGATTAATGAATCTCTCTCGAATCCTACCAGAATCTTTTCCCAGAGAAACTGACATTATTTGACATTAATTTATTTTATTTGAACATATCATTAGATATCATCAAATTACTGTAAAAGAAATGGGTTCTGTCTACTGAATAAAAAGAGAAGCCCTTCAGCCAGTTTCTCCAGTCAAGTTGGTGGTGTGATCTATGACATATTTTCTTTTCTTTCCTTTTTACCTCTTTTGTTGTTGTTCTCCTCCTCCTCTTCTTTCTCTTCCTCCTCTTGTTCATTCATGCTGTTGTTTTGATGTACTTTTTTGTTTCTTCTTCCTCCTCCTCTTCTTCCTCCTCCTCTTCCTCCTCTTCCTCCTCTTCTTTCTCCTCTTCCTCTTCTTCCTCTTCTTCTTCTTCTTCTTCTTCTTCTTCTTCTTCTTCTTCTTCTTCTTCTTCTTCTTCTTCTTCTTCTTCTTATTCTTATTCTTATTCTTATTCTTATTCTTATTCTTATTCTCCTTCTTCCCTCTCTTGGAACAGAGTCTCTCTGTACAGCCCCGGCTGGCCATAAACCCCCAGTCCTCTTCTTCCTCCTCCTCAGTGTGGTTCTATCACTTTGTGTTACCATATTACCTCTGATATTTGACACTGATGTATCAATATTTAAGTTACATTTTTTGTGACTCAATTTTTTTTATTTTATTTTATAACTTAATTTAATTTTACATATCAGCCACGGATTCCCCCGCCCACCCCCGCCCGCCTTCCCCCCCAGCCCACCCCCCATTCCCATCTCCTCCATGGCAAAGACTCCCCTAAGGATTGAGTTCAACTTGGTAGATTCGTGACTCAGTTTTCTTATTTGTGAAATTCAGACACTAACAGCCCCTGATGCATAAGATTGTTTCCTAGAATGCATAAATTTAAATAGGCAATGAAGAAGAAAACTGGGGAACACAGTGTAAAGTCAAAAAATCAATTCACAATCTAAAGAATTATGTTTAAAATGTTAACTATAACTAAAGCAGAAAAGCACTTGGGTAACTACATAGATTCATCGAAGGAGTTTGTTTAGGTGATGTCAGAATACCGAATGATCAGGCAAAATATTTAGGTCCTTGAATTGTCAAGGCAAGCTATTGTTCAGAGCTCTGATTTCACCTGTTTTCTTCATTACTTCATTTTCAAGAATGTTTTACATAATCATTGTATGCAGTAATTTCACTAGGTTCTAAATGGGTAGATGGTACAAAGTGAAACAAATGTGAGTATTCAAAGTCAGATGGAGGAGGAGAACCATGAGGCAGGGACAAAGAAGTGCTTCCCACAGCTCTCCTTCCAGACAGATATGCTCCTGGTTCTTACAAGGTAAATTCTAGTCCTGGGCTGCTAAGCATTGGATGAGAACCTACAGATGCCCTTGAGGGACAGGAATAACTTTCAGGGAATCGACAGCCTCCCTGAGTATATAACCAGAAAAGAATGCAGAATTGCTCACTCTACGCAGCAGCATGCAAATAAATATGCTGCACATATGTATTTACACAAATGCAGAATTATAGACTAGCTCCAGAGGGGGAAGGAGGAGAGTGTTGAAATCTGATGGCACATCAAGCATTTCCTGAGGGAGGTTGTCTGTCAGTCTGTTTGTACTGGCTGGTTGGAAATCACATGTGGTTTTCAGATGTAGAAAAGAAGAAGTATTTGCATATAAGAATGGGAAATTTTTAGTATAATTCTTGATGTAAGTCATTTAGGGAACCATGCCATATTTCTGGGGAAACATCTAGGCACAGGGTTGTAGGAAATCTTATGAAGACCATCTTGTTAGTGGTGGTGGCATCCTCCTCCTCCTTTTCTTCTACCTCCTCTTCCTCCTCCTTCTCCTCTTTCTCCTCCTATCCTCATTCTTTAACTTTTCTTTTTTCCATTGTTTATAGAAATATAAAATTTCTTCTGGGTCAGATCTTTATTTCCATATCCCTTCCTCTTTATTCTTTCTCCATTTTATGAACATAAGGGTGTGAAAATCATTTTAACTGTGTCTTTCTTTCATCAATGCCAAATCTTCATGTAAGGACCGTGAATGGCAACACAATTCTGTAGCCAAGAAGTGTGAACGGGAAAAACAGACTGATGCTCTGCTGCTGATTTTGGACAAAATCATGGCTTATAGAAGTGTAAGTGGAGAAGCAGATTAATTCTTCTTAAAAATATCCAAATCCACCCACAAAGAAAAGAAAACTGAGCTTCAGAAAGGAAATGATATTGCATATTCACTATGTGTATTAGTTTGGAAGCCCAAAGGATCAGTGTTAAAGGATGCCTCATCTACGTGCTCACTAAATCACCCTGGGAGACAGATCCTAAAGGTATTTCTCAGTGTTCACCACTCCTTCCTAGAAACACAGCTAGAATGCATCTCCTAGCCTCCTTTGCATCTCAGCTCAGTGTAGTGACTGAGTTTTGTCTAATGACCACATCCACATTGATCCAGGGTCAAAATACCTTTGTGGGAGCCCTCAAAGAGTCCAACTTGTGGTTTGACTCAATGTCACAGAGTCAGAGTTTATGTTGCTTTCCAAGGCTGCATAATAGGGTGCAAAGGCATGGTTTACCAGGTATCTCATACTTCAAGGCCCAATAATAAAATGTTTTGCCATGAGGCACGGTTACGAGGTGTTTTGAAGGGTCTACACTTGGTTGGTTGTACTTTGTGCTTCAATTTTGAAAGTGGGAGGTCTTTTGCCTCTCTCCTTGCTAGTGTATAAAAAACTCATTAGAAATAAACTCAAGGCTTCTGGGTATTGACCGAGGGTCCTCCTGAAGCTATCCTGTGCCTCTTTTTCTTTGTCTGCTCCTATTTCCTATCTAGCATTTCTCAGTTCCTCAATCCCCCCTTCAAGGGACCTTTCCATAGGTCAGGGCTGGACCCCAACATAGTGCCCTGACATACCATGGAATGTTAGATGAAGTAAAAATTGTTTTGATAGGCTATACAATGTGAATTTGAGGTATTGTATCAGCTAGTCTTCTATGACTTTGAATTGTTCTTGAACTTTCCACTTAGTTTTATGTGTAAATAAGACTAACAATGTTAAGTCCTAAGCTTACCAGAACCTAAATGGCTCTAGATTCTTGTCTTTTGGTCATTCTCCTCTTCTTTCATGTGCTTACATTTTTCTTAATCATAGTAAAAACCAAAAACTTAATCTTCATTATGTGATGCCCACTTTGATTGTTGGCACAAAAACTTGAGAAAAAGTAAAGTTTCCCAAGAACTCTGACTCTAGCTATTCCATTCCTAGAAAGGAGTGACAAAGTATTTTTAGATCCTAATTCACTGGAAGACATAAAGCTGACCCCACAGTGTCAATCTGTGAGCAGAGTTACATTAAATGAAAACATAAGGAGAACTCTTGCAGTGCTGAAGGTTGATATATCATTACTAAGTTTCTCAAAGGGTATGCCACAGGTTTTTTTTTTTTTTATGTTGTCCAGGGTTTCTCAGAAATGCTTTCAGACATTAGACTCTCCCCCAATTCCATACTTATGATGACTATTAAAAATTCCTCCTATGCTCCCATCTACTCGATTTCTTTTCACAAGAAGTCATTGTTCACTTCACTCTCTCCTGGTTTCCACTGCTGTGACCCTGCTAGAGCAAACAACAACAGAAGAATTCCTCATCCTGCTTTCTGGCCAAACCAATCCACACAGTTAGAGCCTTAAATCCCATGTCTGTTTTGTGTTGGAAGGGATATACCCCCTGTGAAATATGGTTTTAATCTTCCTATAACAGCTTATGTTATAAAGCATGCTTAGAGAACATTTTCAATGAGTAACATTCTCCAGATTAATACATAGTATGGTCTAATGACCAAATTAGGTAACCTGAAAAAGGAAAACATTAGAATGGGAATTGAAATCTCCATTCCAGTAATAAACAGTCATGAGTAGTTCTCTGGAGTTGAAATATCATTGGGAATTCATCCTAAGCCAAGGGAGCTGGTCTAGCACTCCTGTGCAAAAAAAAATGTTAATCATGGCTTTTCTGGGACAATAGTTAGTGGCATTACTGACAAGCTGGGAGGAGTACTGCAGTCTTGTTATGCTTTGACATAGTTCCTATGGGAAGAGTGTCTTGCAATAACACCTTTTGCTTCTGACTTGCCGTGATGCCTGCAATTGCCACATTTATGACTATCTCAGGTGAAGATACTGTGAAAATGAAACTTCTTACTCATGAGAGATAAATACAATTATCATTGATATCATGTCAGTCTTACCTTCAGTCATATTTATTCAGCTTCTGAAGAGTTGCAACTCTAGGTGATTATTATGAGATGAAGATGTGAACCAACAACTTGAGGTCCCAGTGGAGGAGGCAGCCAGGATCTTCCCCACCTCCAACCCCCTCCAACTTCTCATGCTCCTGTACTTGAAGCTGTTAAAAGTTGTGGAAGCTTGAGATTGTACAGTCTTTGCAAGCTAGTACAGGACATGTGACTCCTGAGCGAGAACCAAACTTTTGATGCCGGGTATATCTTTGGTTTTTTTGTTACCTGAGCAACATGGCCGTCATGCACATGGAGTAAGATTAAACCATAGATGTGGAACTCTTCACACTGGGGATGTTTTGGCCTTTTAAGGTTTTTCTTCAGAGAGAGAAGGCATCTTTATTGTTCTGGAGAACAAATAATTCTGGCCTGTTTTCTGGAAGGAGACACTGGCTCAACCCTTCAACACTGTTTGCTGTACAGGCATCTTTGAAAACATTTGTGGAGCAAAATGGCAGTATTTCTGTTCACTCAATGTACAGAAGTATGAGAAATTCAAGGAGAAATCTTTCCTAACAACAGCAGTGCAAATAAGGTATATAGAGTCATGCCAGTCAACAAACTCCACCATTACCATTTAGCAACTTTCAAGCAAAGTTGTATTTCTATTTGTTGTTGGTAAAGTGGAAATGATAACAACTATCATGTATAGTTAGTGTAAGAATTAAATAAAATGGTCTGTCAGTAGTAAAATGTGTATCTAAATGTAATAATTTGCAACAATTTAGTATATGTGTATTTTATTATATGTTGTAATATATCATTGCAACATATTTTTGTGATGCTTATTAATTGAAATTGTATTTAGCTTTGAAATGCTCTTTAATATATTTATATTGGATACAATGGAGAGTCCTAAGTAAGAAATTGCCTTGGTCCCGTCTGCAAAGCTTTGGCCAGTCACAGAACCTAATTGGTCAAGGAATACAATGGAGAAGGATTCCTGAGTGATGGTGCCAGTCTGAAGAAATGGGTTGTTACTGCACGGGGAGCTGTGCCAAAAAAATATTGAAGTCTAGTCTGCTTATTGACTTAATAGGAACGTGTATGCATGATGAAGCAACCACTCTCTCAGCAACAGATCTAAGAGACGGTGGGATTGAGAGGGGCACTAAAGGGGCTGAAATATGGTAGCAGTCATACAATTACTTTGCATAGACCAGTTAGTTGTTCAGTTAAGATATTTAAATCTGTTAATTAATGGGTTGACTAAAATCACTTCTAGAATCAAGTCAGGGATGAAAAATGAGAACACAAAGTGATGAGTGGGAGAAAGGGGTGGCAATGTAGCCATTTTACAGTTTCATTTTGGGATGAATGGAAGTCTACTTTTAGTTAGGTCATGACCTATAAACCAGGTTAAGTACTTCTGGAAATCCCAGCTGTTGTCAGGCTGTGTGGAGCCTGGCCAGGCTTTTTTCAAATGACCAAATATTCTGTTGCTGCCTCTGGCTTCTCCTGGGCTGCAAATTGCTGCCTGAAGCAGCTGCTCAAACACTTTAATGGGCACAATTAACCCATCTCAGAGGCTGACCTTTAGACATGGCAGTGGTGAATCAGGCCAACTGGCCCGGGCTCTGCCATCCTTGGCAAGTTATGTGTGATTTAGTCTTTCATTGGGCTTCCATGAGCATAGACTAAGGGATCAGACTTCCAATAGCACTGGTAGAAGCAGAGTGAGATAGGGTTGTACAAAAACTTCAAATGCCCTGCTAAGAAATGTTCTTGGAAACAGGACATTTAAAGAGCTTCAGAATTGTCTGAGGTTCTTAAATTCTTTCAACAGATAAAGCTATATTTTTACTGGGGAAAAGAAACAAAATTCATAACCAAAAGTTACTGTTTTTAATCATTGGTTATGACCAATGAGACACAGGAAGTACTTAAAATATGAGATGCAGCTGTGGCCTAGGGCTAGACCATGGTCCACAGGAGAAAGAGCTACCTTCATTTGGTCCCCTAAAACTCCCACATGCCTAGCCTGATTTAGAAGATGCTCAATGAATAGTTGCCAGGCAGTGAGTAAACAGAAACTCTACCTCTACTTAGACTTAAACTTACCTCTACTTATTTACTTAATCTAGTAAATATGTGAATGAGACATTCATCATTTATGAGGAATTCTGTAAAAGAAAGAACTGTGGCTATAAAGTGTTAAGGGTAATTTATCAGAATAAGGGGATGAGCACTTTGGTTATCAAGCTTCAAGAAAGTGTATTTGACTTGAGAGATTTGTAACAAAAAGAGTTCATCTATGACCTGTTCAAAGGAATGCAGAGTATGACAAGTAGGCAAAGGCTCTTAGCAAGGAATTAACTTGTATTTTTAAAACAACAGGTGTGTGTCTGGAGGAATGGCTCAGTGGTTAAAAGTGCTTGTTTGTATATATGTTTTCAAGTTGTACTTATTTATTCATAATATATGAATATACATATACATTATAGCATGTAACAACAATTAATGAGAAAAGAGGCCATGGATTTGAAAAAGAGCATATAGGGGTACATGGGAGGCTTTGAAGGGAGGAAATAAAAAGTAGGAATGAGATATTTGTTGTAGAGACCCACAGAGGTTTCCTAGTAAAAACTTACTCAAGGTCTGAGAATCTGAGCTTGTTTTACCCAGCAGAGTTGCATTGACCATGGGCACGGTTACCAGGCATTTGGAAAGGTCTATACTTGGCTGTGCAGTGTGCTTTGATCTAGCAAGGGAGAGGTCTTTTGCCCTGCCCATTGGTATTGTTATAAAAAGTCCTTTTGAATAAACGGAAAAGGCCATAGGGCATTGACCCAGGTCCTCCCAAAGCTCTCCTGTGATTCTATCTTTCTCCTCTTTGCTATCTTTCTATCTAGTATTTTCGTATCCCTGTCTCCTCCTCACAGGAACCCTGGAAAAGATGGGAGCTGGCCTCCCACAGACGGTGCCAAGCTTGGGGCATGGGTGCAGAGGAAATAAGTGAGAGTAGGGAGCACCTCAGAAGCAGTTGGACATGTCTGGTTATAAATTAAGGTTGAGGTAGTAGTATTTTATTCTTCAGGAGCAAAAATTGTATATAGATAAAGCAAAGTAAAGTTAGGCTGCACCAAGTATCTCTCTTTGTCTCTGTATCTGTCTATGTGTATGTTTCTCTGTTTCTAAAGTTTAAAAAAGGTTGGTGAAGTTTAGTTTGAGAAGTGTAGGCTTAGGTATATTAGGGTAGAATAAGTTTTAGGTTTAGGGATACAGTGAAGGTTTAATAAGAAAGTTACGTAGGGTAAGAATAGTTTTTTCCTTTCACAAAGCTGCATCCAGGACCTTGCAGCCACTGCAAACTTAGCATCACAGCAGCTTCAGAAGCTTCAGAAAGCTGCAGCAGCAGAGCATGAGTGACTGCCCCAGCCAGGCAACTGCGGTTGAGACCCTCGGGGCATCATCACAAAGGCTGCGGACACTGAGAGTCAGCAGCAGGCAGAGGGGTTCTGCGTGCTTTCGGCTGTGAATAGCTTGAGGCTATGCTCAACCTTGACAAGCCTAGCAGCAGAGTCGCCCACACCATGAGAGAGGTGAATGGCAGGCAGGGATTGCAGAGTGCAGCAGAGACTTCGGACCTCAGTGGCTGGAACTGCGAAAGGGATGTCCAGGAGAGTGAGCATGGACAGCACAGGCTGCTGTGGCAGCTTTTTTAGAGACAAAGCTTCGAGAGAAAGATGCCCACAGGGCACACACCAGGAGGGCCAGGGAACCCGTGCCTCTGACTTTTGAGTGTGTTCAGGGACATCGGGGTCCCTGTGTAGTCCAGGCAGCATCCTCAAGGGCAGAACTGTGGCAGAGGTGGTGCAGGACTGAGGGAAGCTGCTGGCTGATGGGACACCCAGGGCAGGATGAGCCCTGATGTGGAGAGAGCAAAGGAGTTTTTGAAGTCCTCCCTATAATGAAATGTACAGGGTCTAAGTCTCTAGCAGCAGCGTGCAGCAGCAGGGCTCCAGACTGAATGGCTAAGATGTACTGAAACTCAGGTCAGCCTGAGCTCCCAGCAGCAGAGTAAGGTGGAGATGCCCTGAGGGAGGCAATCAGCTCTACAAGCAGGGGAGTCCACAGAGGTTTCCCGGACTCCAAGTGCTGCATGCTAAGACCGCTGGAGCTGGGGGTTCAGCAGCTGTAACTGGCCGCAGCTGGGTTTTCTCCTGGAGCCAGTGTTGCTGAATGAATGCCATGTAATGGCAGGTGGAACCTTGAGCCCATGTGACATGAGGTGATGGAGAGCCTTAGGGTCTCAAGACATAGGGATCTTGGCCAGTTATGGGATATACAGACAGACTGAGACTGTGAAAGCTAGCAGCTAAAGCTATGAAGTTTCCATTTGCTGGCTTTAAGAAGGTCTCTTTTGAAGAGTATTCTGTACCAGCCAGCTATTATGGTGCTAACTGTGGAGCTAATAGTTTTTGCCCTGGAGCAAAATTACCTAAGGGAAGGCTATTGACTGCAAAGTGCAGCTGTAGCTGAGAGCAAAGGTGCAGAGTCTCTGGTTTGAAATTAATTGTTGCATTCAGGAGAACTGCAAAAATATTTGGTTGTGGGTTTCTTCATAGTTGGAACTTTAAGACTGGTATCAGAAAGCTTTCAATGGAACATTAAGACTGGTACCAGAACTGTCTTTTTGAGCCTTTCAGATTAAGAAATGGGATGGACAGGAGTGACTCAATTGCAAAGGGACAATTTTGATTTCACCCATATACATTATCAACTGTGATGACTTACAAATTGTTTTGTGTATGCTTTATCAATTGTGATGACTCACGAACTATTTGTATAGAAATGGAGAAATTTAGGTTTTTTTCTACCCAGGCTCAATATGCAGTTTAAAAAATTATAAAGAAAGGGGGAAGTTAATATTCCTCAGTCTATTTAATGTTTTTAAAAGTATTTTATTGTTCCTTGAGTGGACTAATGTTAACTTGTGTTAATGTACCCTATGTTTTGTATAGTTCTATTAAGAGATTGCTTTTGGATGTTTGCTAAAGTTTATGATGTGTGAAGAGTTTACTTTTGGATGTAAGTTTGTAAGAATTGTAAATATGTATTGTAATGTTCATGCTAGAATTATATTAACCTCTTGATATTAATGAACCATGGTTTGGTGAAGCTCAGGGGGTCTTTATATTTGATGTTGTTGCATCAGGAGTTTATTGATTTATTTGATGTGATTGATTTAAGAAAGGGCTTGGTGCATCTAAGGCTGTTATAGATATCTTAGACCCATTCAAAAAGGACATTCCATCTTGGTCATCTGCTGCTCCTTTACTGGGTGGTGTGGCAGTCATAGGGATTGCTGTGGTTGTTTCAGCTACTTGCAAGCTCTTAGGAACCTGAGTCAGAGCTAAGTTAAGCTCTGTACTTTCTCCTGCCAGATGCTGGTAGTCAGAGATGGATAAAGTTCTTCTTGTTAGCTGCCAACCTAAGATGGAGTATGCTTGATGGAAATTATATCTCCATGATGGGTAAGGCTGGTTAGTGAAGAGGGACGACCTAAGATAGACACAGTCTATCAGAGGGGTCTGAGGGGCCATTTAAAATATTAAGAAGGGGGAGTTGTAGAGACTCAAAGAGGTTTCCTAGTAAGAACTTACTCAGGGTCTGAGAATCTGAGCTTGCTTTACCCAGCAGGGCTGCATAAGGGGATGATTTGACTATGGGCATGGTTACCAGGCATTTGAAGTGTCTATACTTGGCTGTGTGGTGTGCTTTGATCTAGCAAGGGGGAGGTCTTTTGCCCCACCCCTTGGCATTGTTATAAAAAGCCCTTTTGAATAAATGGAAAAGGCCATAGGGTATTGACCCAGCTCCTCCTGAAGCTATGCTGTGTTTCTGTCTTGCTCCTCTTTGCTATCTTTCTATCTAATATTTTCTTATCCCTCTCCCTTCTTCATAGGAACCCTCAAAAAGGTCAGACCTGGACTCCCACAATTTATGCTATAAGCTCAGAAAATAAAAGAAATAATTTAAATAAAGCATGTTCTGTCCTTACAGAGGAGCCAGGTTCAGTTTTCGGCATCTATATAGCAGCTTACAACCATCTGTTACTCCAGTTCTAGGGGATCTAATTAATATCAGCCACATGTGTGGTGCATGTACATACATATAGGTAAACACTCACAAACATACAATAAAATTAATAAATTGTATAAGAAACTGTTTAAAAAGGAATGGAAGGTGAAAATGAAGGGCAACTGCTAATAATATGGGACATAGACAAGATTTACTATACATGATGGGATGATACTAAATCCAAAAGGATCTTCTAGAGATTAGAGAGATCTGGGTTTTATTCTGTCTTTAGAGTCCCAGGATTATCATCATTATAACAGACTGAATGGCCCAAAACACTATAGAAATTTTCACTGTCACAGTTCTGCAGGCCACAAGTCTGGGGTTGCAACTGTAGCAGGATGCTTTCTTGAGGCTCTGAGTGAGGATGCCATCATTGAGCATCTAGTAGCTGTTAAGGCTCTTCTTGGCTGAGCACACATCGCTCTAGCTGTCCCCCTTTGTCTCCTCAGTCCCTTCTGTTTTCTGGGCTTCCTCATCTACATCTCCTCTTCTTATTACACAATACTTATCGTCAGAAATGAAGCACAATCAAGAATATCTTGATTGAGATCCTCTCGGGATTTTCAGTTTTGTTACTTTTACAAAGACCGTTCTAGGTTCACATCTGCGTGCCCCTGTGCTTCCATCTTTGGAAGGAGAGCAGAGTTCAACCCAACAAATTCTATTTGAAGTAGAAAAAAAGCATTGGAAAGGACCATGTGGAGAGGTGAAAATTGTCCTTTTATTATTTTTTGGATAAGAAAGAGAAGGAAAAAAGGAAGATCTTGGCAGTGAGATAAGGAGTCTGAAGATGGCTGTATATTGAGGCAAGGGGAGCTGAGAAGCCTGAGTTGGGATTAGGGCCAGCAGCTTTAGCTACGGCAATGATGGAAATATCTGTGCTGAAATGAGGACAGTAGCATACAAGAGACATCTTGGTTCCAGGCATAGCTCTCTATCATCACAGAGAGCTTGGTTGGATATCAGCCAGGCATCTTCCCTTTTATGTCTCTAACTTCTAACTTTTGGTCCTCCTATAGCTTCCTATTCTCCTGGATATATTTTCTACTGAATGTTCAGAGTCATTGCTTTAAAAACTTTGCCCCATTCCATCCTCTGTAGCATTCCCATAGGTCTTAATTCTTAACCATAAAAGGTTCAGAAACTCCAGCTTCCTTTTGTAGTCCATTGTACTTCTTGTAGGCTTTGAGGTTTCCAGTTTGCATTGGCTGTCTATGAGAAGCTGAGAGTGCCATAGGGAAAAAAGTAAAATCTTTTCTTTTTTTCTTTTTTTCTTAACTGGAAATTAGATGTTGGCAAGTTCTGGCTTTTACTCTCTGGAAGGATTTCCAATAATAATCATGACACACTTTTTTTAGAAGAAGAAAAAGCACCCATATATAATCTGTAGATACTGTGGACAGAGTTTGCCCTCTATAATCTTTTAGTCCTTGCTAGATGCATGGAACCAGAATTGCAATTTGTAACTTGGCAAAGAATTTCTTCTTTGATATCAAAAGTGCAAACATCCAGATATAGGACCATTAAGACTTCTCATCCTTCTTCCTGTCTGGTTAATTGGATAGAAAGAACAGCTCTTCATGGTGAAGCAGATTCTGAGTGTGCCACAGAAGTGTGGATCTTTCTTGAAACTGAATGTGCTCCTATTTATATACCCCCTCAAAGAATGGGTGCATTTTGTTTTTTCAAATGCATTTTTTAATGTGTATGTATCTGTGTGAGTGTGTAACTGAGAAGAGGATGTCAGATACGCTGAAACTGTAGTTACAGGCAATTGTGATCCTGTGTGTGGGTGCTGGGAACTGATGTTGGGTCCTCTGCAAAAGAACTGTAACTTTGATCACTGAGTCATCTTTTTAGCCCGAGTAAAACTATTTTTCACTTACAAGTGACATTTATCTTTTAGTTACAAGAAACATCTAATTCAAATTGGTGTAGCCAAGTAGAGAATTTAATGGGAAACTTAAGTATAAAACTAAGATAGTACAAGACCCTAAGCCAAAAGTGTCCCTGTGGCTCTCTCTAGTCTTTCTTAGTTGTTTCTGTCTATATATACCATATTCACACACTTCTCACTTACCATTTAGAACAAGAATGTGAGATTGTTTCTCAGTTGATCTATCTTTGAACATCACCTGTGTTCTGTAGGGAGGTGATGGTAACTGGCAGGGTTGGAGTCACGTGCCTTCACCCAGTGTTGTGAGTAAAGAAAGTTGGCCTTCCTGGATCAGCAGAGTCTAGGAGTGCAAAAGCACAGTGTTTCCATGGGACAACAGAGTGCTATAAAGTTTTAAAAAGCAAAGGGTGAGAATGAAGGTGTAAAGTACCAGCAGTCACAGGCAAGTGTCCATTCACTTTGGGCAAATTATCCATTCCTTATTCCTGTTTCTTCATTTTTAAAGTAGGGATAATGATATTTGTACACTCCCCACTGAGTAATTGAGAAGATAAAGTGAGTTAATATGTGTAAAGTATATTAGAACAGTGCCTAGTCATATCTCTATTAGCTTTAATATCTAGTTATTTACTTACAATGGGAGTTTTGTCTCTACTGAGTTTTATACAGACAGGCATCAAGCTGTTTTATTGAGCAGGAAGATATTGCAAATTCCTAACAATGCACATAGAACTGGAGAGCAAGCAGATATTTAAAAAGGGGATGAAGTAGATTTAGGTTTCTATTGCTCATCACCATCTTTATTTTAGCCCCTTGTCCAAACCATATATAATCACTCACTGGAGTTCTGAAGCACCTTCTGTGATCTCCTGGCTCATTACACTGTTCTCATAGTCCAACTCCCACATGGCAGTCCAAATACTCTGCTTAAAGCACAAAACTCTAGCTACTATCATCCAAGGTACTGTATCCCAGTATATACAAACACCACCTCCTAACCTTCTTGCTGTCTACCTCTATACTACCATTTCCCTCCACTATGTCAGCCTCTTGTCTTCACTCTGTGTCTCACACATTCCAAATTCATTGCCAACTCCTTTTAAAATGTTCTTCCTTAGATCTGAAGTGGCTGTATCTTCTGGCCTCAATGTGCATGTCATGTCCTCCAGGAGACCTTTCCTGATAAACTAGATGAAGGGGTTTCCTCTCCCACATCATCAATTCTCTATATTATTTTTTTTAACACTTCTACATTTCTTACTATTTGTGTCATCTTTGCTTTCTGAATATTTCCTCCAAAGGCAAATGTCTAGGTGGAAATGAGGGCAAGATGTATTACCTAAGACAGAAAGGTAAGGATTTAGCCTAATATTTGGAGCTGCCTTTCCACTAGGGTCATTTGTTCTTACCTAAAGGTTAGCTGAGCCTCTGAGAGAATGAACAGGAACTCTCTCCATCTGTGAGTTCAGAGAACAAAGAAGAGATTTCAGAAACACATGTTGGAGTCCTAAACACTGCACTATACTAGTAAGGGGGAAGGAGAAGAGAATAGCTTGGTTTTGTTTTCTTCACCACCAAAACTGCATTGCAAGTCATTGTTAGCACCCAAGGTGGTCTGTGGATGTAAATGCAAACTAGAGGAAAATGATATAATCCCCTAATCAAATTAGCTTTATTATTCTGTGAATGTAATTCATACAATGAAAACAAAAGAGGAATGTGAAGAGACATGATTCCAACAACAAAGAGTAATAAAGGAAAAGAACCCTAAGACAACCAGAAACTACTAACCAGCGTTTCAGACACCTGAACTCAGATAAAAATTAAGAAAAATAAAACCTTTTGAGTTTGTTTGAATATAGAAAAATATATAAGAATTCCAGCAGAAGCTAGGTACCCATTACATAGGAACAAATGGACATTCTAGAAATCAAAACAAAATAGTTAAATTAAGAATTCGGTAGACTCAACAAGAGATTAGACTCACCTGAGGGAGGAATAATAGTACGCACTGAGGAAGAATAGGTGGGATGCAGGGAGGTGAGGGTCAGTTGTGGACGACTTCTTGAGTAGTTGCCATATGCTATGCTATAGTTGGAGACAAGGAGAACAGGGAAGGAGAGACCTTGGAAAGAACATTTAGGAAGGGATGTTAAACAATAAAGGTGAATAAAGGTCAAATACCTTTAGAAAGTTAAGAATGATAAAGAAAAACTAAACCTCCATTCAAGAACAAAGAAAAAAATCCTAAAAGAAACCATGATACTAGAAAGCAGTGGATAGCAAGTGTTAAAATAAACAACAAACTATTTCTATAAATGCAATAGAATATACTTTAATTTTTTTCAGATAGAACAAAACAAATACCAAGTGGAAAGTTGGAGATCCAGCAGGAAATGCGGAATGAAGGCAAAGAAGTACAATGGCAGATCTAAGAAAATATTGACTATAAAATAAAAAGTTGCATGCATATCATTTTGAGCTGAAGAACATCTGTAATTTAAATATATAACAATAATGATATAAATTGAACTAGGAGAAATTTAAATGTACAAGATTATTGTATTATTTTAAAAAATACAATTAATACTATACTTTGATATATCAGTGCAAATTGCAATGTCTAGACTAGTGAAAGGGTAATTTAAAACTAATAGAAAGTTGAAATAGAATAAAATTAATGTGTAAAAGTCAAGGGAGAAAAAAGAACATTAATATTTATAAATTATCTTAATGTTCCAATTAGCTGGGAGAAGTTGTCATATTAAGTAAGTCAGAACCCAACTGTATTTCATTTACAGTTCTTCTGAAACACCAAGGTTAAAAAATATTAACAGTGAAAAGATAGAAAAAGTATAACACACAAACATTGGCTAAAAGAAAATTTCCATTGGTATACTGATGTCAAGCAATTAGCTTTCAAAGTAAAATTGCTTTCGTACCTTTAATATAGTTTCTAATTAAAAAAAGTTCAATTGCATATGAAGGTATAAGGAAACTACACTGTGTGTATCTGGGCTAGCATCGTCTCAAAACACATAAAACATATTGTCAGGATGTTTTTTTTTCTTTTTTTTTTTTTGTTTTTGTTTTTTCAAGACAGGGTTTCTCTGTGTAGCTTTGCGCCTTTCCTGGAACTCACTTGGTAGTCCAGGCTGGCCTCGAACTCACAGAGATCCACCTGCCTCTGCCTCCCGAGTGCTGGGATTAAAGGCGTGCGCCACCACCGCCCGGCTTCTTTTTTTATTAAGAAAATTTTTCATTCGTTTTCCCCCTCTTCCCTCCTCCCCAACCCCAGCTTCCTCCTCTCAACCCACCTCCTCTCCTACCCACAAGAAGGCAAGGCCTCCCATGGGGAGGCACATTCAGTAGAGGCAAGTCAAAGCCTTTCTCCCTGCCTCAAGACTGCATGAGGTGTCCCATCATAGATAGTGGGCTCCACAAAGCCTACTCACACACCATATGGAATCTGATCCTGCTGCCAGGGGGCCTCCCAAGCAGATCAAGCTACACAACTGTCTCGCCATGCAGAGGGCCTAGTCCAGTTCCATGTAGGCTCCACAGTTATTGATCCAACTTTCATGAGTTCCCTCTAGTTTGGTTTGGTTGTCCTTGCATGTTTTCCCGTCATGATCCTGATTGAGATAATCCAGACTCAGAAGAACAAACATGGTATGTACCCACTCATAAGTGGATACTAGATATAAAGCAAAGGGTAATCAGGCAACAACCCACAACTCCAGAGAAGCTAACTAACAGGGAAGACCCAACGAGAGATGCATGGATTGTCCTTGGAAGGGGAAATAGATGAGATCTCCATGAGTAAACTGGGGATGAGGGGTGAGCAATGGAGGGTAGAGGATAGGGGATGAGAACATAAGGGAATGGGATGGTCGAGCTGGAACAAGGAGGGAGGGGGAATGCAATGAAAGAGATACCATGATAGAGAGAGACATCTTGGGAATGGAGAGAAACCCAGTGCTAGGGAAGTTGCCAGGAATCCCCAAGGATGACACTAGTCTGGACTACTAGCAATAGTGGAGAGGGTGCCTGAACTGAACTGGCTTGCCCTAGATATCAGACTGGTAAATACCCTGTCATAACAGCTTTTCTCCAATGACTTATGGAAGCAGATGCAGAGATCCACAGCCACTCACCAGACAGAGCTCCGGGAGTCCAGTCAAAGAGAGAGAGAAGAGGGATTCTATGAGCAAGTGTATTGGCAGGGTGTAAAGGAGAAACACTGTCTTGCGATTTAGCCACAGAATTCTTAGTGATATATAGGAAAAGAGGAAAATATATCTTAAGGAAATAAATATACCACTACTTACTTACATGGTGATTCACTTTGTGCTAAAGCATTGCAGCACATTTTAAAATCTTCTGTGTATTGTATGTCCCAATAAAATTAAAAACAAAGCAAAATAATTAGTATGAGACCCTTTATACTAATTCTATCAATATGTAATTTTCAACTTAGAGGATGTCTCATAGATATGGCTGACCTCAAATTTTAAAAACTATACTCTTCTACCTTATATTAGACTTCTCCCTCCCCCTGGCACAGGTCCACTTTCTGCACATCCATCCACACTGAAATCACAGGAACCAGTGGTTCCTTCCATTTTCCTTACTCCGAGGATCCAGCAGTCCTTAAGACTGTAGTGTTGACTCTGAATTATTCTTTACCATTAACTAATTGTATGACTTTGATAAGGCAGTTCAATCTATTTGAGCTTTAATTTCTTCTTCTATAAATGACGTAAAGAACATCTAGCTACCAAGGCCACTGTAATAATTAAGATAAGGTGATGTATATGCATTCGTGTACTTGTATAATTATCCATTTGTGCAAAAATCTGTAACACAGATACATTTAGATCTGTAGTATTTTGCTTAGTCTAACTGTTCAATATACAGCAGTACTTCACAGTTTGCTGGTATTCATGCAAAAACTCCTGCATTCATTAGGGTGCAGCTGTTTTCTACTCAGGCCTTCAAAAGCATTTGCTTGTGGGGGTGGGGGAAAGGTTTTAGTGGTTCATCTCAATCCTCAAGTTTTATGTGACCTGGGTTCTTTCCTCTAGTTCCCTCTATTTTAATGGCTCTCAATCTTTGCTGTACATATGCTCACTTGTGGGATTTTATACAGCAAAAGATGCCTGTGTCATACCTGTAGATTCTGGATGCCCATGTTGATGTTGGTTGATGTTGTCTGTTTCTCTCTTTTGAGGAAGAGTCTCACCGTGTAGCCCAGATTCACCTTGAATTTACCAAGAACCCCCCCACCAAGCCCTTTTAGTGCCAAGTTACAGACAGGAACCACCAAACCCAGCTTAGATATCTACTTCTTACCAAAAACTTCAGAAAGTACGTCTGAACAACAAACTAGAATTAAGTATTGCTATGATCTCAGTTTTTGTGAGGTGATCCCATGTGTACCTGGTTCCTCCAGAACCCACAGATTTTCATCCCCACATTTACAGCCTTGATGTGAATCAGTATGGATGCAGGTCCATGCTCTTACATGAAGCTGCCTCTCTTTGAGTGGCTGGTAACTGCTCATACATTCCAAGCACTTTTCTATTTTCTACATTCCCGGGGTCAATATACAATACTAAGGTCTACCAGTAAATTGCCAGCATACAATTGAATAGCTCTCACAAAGTTATATGATGTGTATACAGGGTTGACACAAAGAAAACAAGGTCATCTGCTATTGCAACTTTTTCCAGACATTGCCACACATCTTTTTAAATTTCAGGGACTTTCAGAGTCTTTGTATACTCTTTTTCCAAAATAAATTGATTAATTGATTCACTGCTTTTGTAAGTTTTATAAAACTAAGCCCAGTATATATAAAATTTATATGCAACTAATATATGAATTTGTTATTTAGCGAAGTTAAAACTGATGTGAAAATAGACAATTATTTAATAATTGATATTAGAGTAAATACTTAAGCACTTGAAAAAATTTAAGTAATATTCCTGGAGAGATGGTTTAGCCTTTAAAGGTTAGGCTCACAACCAAAAAATAATATTCCTTTCACACTCAATATATATTGGAATATATTTTATAAAAACATTAAAATTGAATATGGTAGTTCTATTTACGGACAATCTTAAAGAATACAGTATATATTTCTGGGCATCCTAGAGAAAGAACAAACATATTAAATTACATAAAAATACTAAAGAAATCTTCTCTGACAAAAATCAATATATTCAACAATACAATGTCCCTAAGCTGGTAACTGTTCATGGTACATGATGTAACCAAAATGTTTTTAAAGATAGAAGTTTCAGATATGAAAAATATGTACATTACAATAGCCTGAGGGCTTTGACAGGTTGGTATGTAACATTAATGTAATGAATAAAATATGAAAAATAAGATATAATTTTTACTAATCAAATAGGCAAAGATAAAATCTGAATCTCTGCAATAAAACACCTATTGTCATATCCTAGCAAACAAGCAGGTTGGTACATCTCCTGAGGGGATTTGGTGGTATGTATCAAAATTCAAAATATCAATTTTTGACTGTGTAATTCTATTTATAATATTTACCTGCTGATAACTAGCCAGCTAAACAACAACAAATGAATAAAATACCAGTAAGACTTTTAATAAAGAATGAGGAAACCTGTGCTTTAATAAAGGATTGGTAAAAGTACGTTTGGACAATATAAAAAAAGAAATAATTTTGCATAAATGGAAAATGTAGTTCAGTGGCAAGTTGAGGTGGTCTTTCTCCTTTTCATTATGCTGTAAACACTGTCAGTGGTTTTTAGTGTGTGGTAGTGTCAAATGAAGATTTTGTTGCAATGGATTTCTAGTGGAGATTTTCTTTCCTTTTCAAATGAATGTATTTTATTATTTAGAAAATACAATAATTCTCTTTATAAGAAAAAAGTATAGAGTTGCTGAAGTTTGGGTGTTGGTTTTCTGAGTTTGCTGCCATGCTGAGAATAGCAGATAAAACTTGGGATTTTACTCTGGCCAAGGGATACATTTAGCACCTCTGCCTGGAGATAGCAGAGTTAAATTTCAGAGACGGACACACTCCTTGTGCTCACTTTCTAGATAGAGAAAAAGTAGACCAAATGGAAGGTAACCTGATACACTCCGACAGTCCCCTATGCAGTGAATATTGCCTTAGGCATTTGATAGGCGCACATAGTCATTTAGTATTCAGATTGTGGTCACCTTTACAAAACAGGTGTTGTATGAGCTGGAGAAATAGAAGGGAACTCTTTGGGCATGTCTCAAAATGAGAATTGATTTTCGGTAACTAACTAGGGTCAAAATAGTGAAACTGCAATAGATTTTTTTTTCAAAAGGCTCATTATTACACCTTTTGTAAAGTGGCATGTGTTTTAATTGGCAATTAAGGCTACCTGATGCACAACGGGGCATATGATTCTATTTGTGAAGGAGTGCAGGTGAAATGGCTGAGACAACTGCTTTTACTCTAGACGCCAGGGACTGCACAAGGCATGTGTCGTGGTAGAACAACTGGGTTTGTTTAGTGGTATTTTAGACTAACCTGTTTATTTGATACATTTTTCTAATTGGTATTACTTTGCAAATGGCTAAAAATGAGAAAACATGACAGATTACCTCACTAATACTCAAGGACTTCTTGTAAGGGGAATAAGACACAATGGATGGGGTTCTTCCAACAAACCTCATGAGAATTATACAGGTTTCCTTGTAACACATTAATGAATGTGTAAAAGACTGAAATACAAGGTTTAGGATAATGTGTTTTTGCTTGAGTTTTATTGCCCATAAAAGACTATGAAGAGTTAAATAAGAAATTGCCCAAAATTATTTTTTGATTGAAACTTGCCTCCTCTTCTGATAAACAGGGTAGTGGTGACCTTAGCCTTGAGTTCTAGCAGCCACCTGAACCAGGATATTTCATCTGAACCAAAACAAAAGGTTCAGTTTTTTTCCCCCAGATTTTTGATATTGGCATACCTCCCACGATCATGCTGAGGATTAAGCAAGAAAAGTGATCAGGAAGATGTAAATCAAACAGGAATGAATTTCATTTTATCCTATAGTATTGGCAAAATTAAAAAGCCTAAGACAGGGCTTTTGAGCCTATATAGAAATAGTAACTCTCAAACACCGTTGCTGGGGCTATAAATTGGTACAAAACTTCTCAGAGTATTTTGGCAGTGTCTTTCCAATCTGCATCTCTTTCAATCCAACATGTCATTTCTTGGAATCTGCACTGCCGAATCCTCATATAACTAGGTAAGGACAGATGAACAGTGTGCTTATTGAAGCATTTTTAAGTAGAAAAGTAAATTAAGACCATTGAAACATTCATTACTAAAAATATTTAGATATACTAAGTACTAAGAAAATAGTTGAATATATTAAAGGAAAATCAAGCTATGGCATTCTATACAAGCCTTACACACACACGCGCGTACGCACACACACACACACACACACACACATGCATGTACACACACTCCAATGTACGGCTTTGAAGTGTGGTTCAGGATGTACTATTGAAAGAAAATGGCTAGTTATAAAATAACACACAGAAGATGACATCATGTCTGTTGAGAGACAGATGAACGGAAGGAGAGGGGAAGAAGACTAGGCAGGATGAGGCGGGGAGGAAGGGAACCCACAACCTATTACCACCCATAATTAATCTTGTGCCTTGCTATTATAATAAGATCTTGGCGCTTCCTACTCCACTCAATTCTGTAAGGTTACTATCTTTAATGAATATGTTGCTTAAGCATTGTAGGCATAAGAAGAGTGGGAAAGGAAAACAAAATTTAAAAGTGCTGGTCACTGGCTAACAATCTCGACTTTCCCTCTTTAGAACTCCTTTTATTTCTCTTATTTCTTCCCTTCATAATTGTTCTCTCTCTTTATTCCTCATAGTTAATTTTGATGAACAACTATGATTCAGAGGCTTCCTTCTGCCTCCCCCTTCATTTACTCCTCCTCTGTTTCTATTCAGAAAAGGACAGGCCTCCCATGGAGATCAACAAAGCATGGCATATCAAGTTGCAGTTAGACTCAGCACCTCCCCTTGTATTAAGGCTGGGCAAGGCAACCCAGTATGAGGAATAGGGTCCCAAAAGCCAGCAAAAGAGTTAGAGACAGGCCCTGCTCCCACTGTTAGGAGTCCCGCAAGAAGATCAAGCTACACAACCTTCAAACATATGCAGAGGGCCTAGGTCAGTCCCATGCAAGCTCCCTGGTTATCGGTTTAGTCTCTGCGAGTGCCTATGAGCCTAGGTTAGTTGATTCTGTGGGTTTTTTTGTGATGTCCTTGACTCCTCTGGCTCCTACAATCCTCCCTCCCTCTCTTCAGCAGTATTCCATGAGCTCGGCCTAACATTTGACTGTGGGTCTTTGCATCTGTTTCCATCAGTTGCTAGAAGAAGCCTCTCTGATAATTGGGGTACCCACCAATCTTTGAGTATAGCAGAATACCATTAGGCATCATTACACTGACAATTTTTTTTTTCTCCAGTCCTGTTTGGTTCTATCCTAGGTCTCGGGGCCATCCTCTGAATCCTGGCATCCAGGCAGTGTCAGGTGTGGGGTCACTCTCATGGCATGGTCTCAGGCTGGACAAGTCAATGGTGGGCCACTCTCTCAATCTCTGTGCCACCCTTACTCCAGCACATCTTATAGACAGGACAGACTGTAGGTGGAAGGTTATATGGCTGGGTTGGTATCCCATTCCCTCCACTTGCCTGGTCACAGAAGATGGCCAGTATAGGATACATATACCCTATTGCTAGGAGTCTTATCTAGGGTCATCCTTGTAGATTCCTTGGAGTTTCCCTTGCATCAGGTTTCTATCTAAACCTGAAATGTGTCCCCTTTCCAGTCATCTCTTTCCATTCTAAGTCTTCCCTTTTTTTCTATTGGGAATGACCAAAGTCATTGGTAAGGCCATTGCCACTGTCCGTGCCCCAGCTGATGTGAGTAAGGTGTACCTGATAGGCAGAGGAAATATTTCAGAGGTAAAAAATAACTAGATGAGAATTCTGCAGACCTTATGTGGCCCTTCTCTTTACTGCACTATTACATGCATGCTCCTTTCCTAGTCCTAATATCTTACCATTGCTGTAAGCTGATAAATTCCATGCAACCTATGATGTAGCCCCAGTGAATTTCAAAACTTCCCCTATGCCAGACAATCACTCTGCCATAAACACTGCCACATGTAAGTCTGTTCTACTACTATAGAATATATAATACATTATTATAAAAAATTATGGAGCTGCCTCATTAAAATCTAAGTATTGCATAATGATTGCTTGAGTGAAAAAATGAGGGTCAATTTTGTCTGATTCATTAGGATGCACTGACTATCTGGAATAACGTAGATGTGTTAGGATCCTACTTTGTACCAGACCTTGCTAGAATCTCTGCAGAGAGTATGGGATTATTGTTCTCATATTGTTTGTTTTTACCCTGTACTCTTTTCTCTTCTGTTGGCAATCATATCCTGGTCATCCTTTAAAGGATCTAAAACTATTCTTAAATTATTCTTGAACCGGAATGTAAACACCAAGAGGCACAAATTGGGGTCTCATGCAGTTGTGATAGGTAGTAAAAGTCACAGAGGAACCCAGGGTGTGACTCAGACTCAGGAAGAATCCTTTTGCTTCTTTACTTTTACTGGATTTGAACTCGGGAGAATGCAAAGATTTGTATCATTTTTAATCATGTTCATATGTGTGCGCCTATGTGCGACTTGGTGCGTTTGAGTGTAGTTCCTCTTGGAGGCCAGAAGAAGGTGTCAGACCTCCAAGAGCTGGAGTTATAGGCAGCTGTGAGTGGACAGATCTGAGTACTGGGAACTGAACTTGGGTCTTCTGCAAGGTTCTTAACCATGAAGTGATTTATCCAGCCCCCAAAGTTGGAAGAATTGAAATCAGGAGCTTCAAGTGGGCTGCTTGGTAGAACTTGAAGATCAGCTGTCATGAGTACAACAGAGCATGGAGATAGAGATAGCCAGCACCTGGTATCTCTGAGTCCTTGAGCTAGAACTGCAGAAAGCCAACAATGTCCCAGGAGTTTTCATTCATGGTCTAATAAATCTCTCTATTTTTTGAGCAGAATTGAGATTTCTATGTGTGATCTGACTCTCCAAATTTGTAATATAATACATTATAGTGTTAGAAATAGTGTGCCAGTGCCATGACTGTAAGCATTGGACAAGGGATTAAAATTACTGATTTTTTTAAATCAATTCCTTTAGTTACAAAAACTGGAGTGAAAATGAAAGTGAGTATAAATTCTTAGGAATTCTTTTATGTGGAAGATGTGTCAAATGCTTTCCGGTGGAGACAGGCTCATGCATGGCATCACAGTCCAGCAAAATCAGCACCATGGTTCCCACCGTGACCATGGCTCTTGTTATAAACAGCTACAAATTGCACATTGCCTTGCAAATTTTTATTATTTCGATGCCATTAGTAATGTGTCCCCATAAGCAGCACTAGTAATTAAGGATGTCATCCAACTGCAGAGCTGGTAATACTGCTTTCTTCTGACCCATGAGGAATTTGCCACTCACTCACCTGGAATGTTTGTTGCTATTTTGCACTTACTCACTGCTCTAATCAGAGTAATCACCACCATTATAATCAATATGAGATCATATTTTTTCATGGTATTGAATATTATCATTGCCTTTATACAATTAATACTTTGTTTTTCAAAGGGGACCATATGTGCTCAGGATATTATCAAGGCATTTGCAACGATGTGATGAGCTGATATTTGTAGAAAAGTACATTGAGAAGATATACCATCAGCGAGGAAATAAATCAATAAAAAATGACTTTTCCCATCTCTTAACAGTTGTGGGAGAGAAAAGGAGCACATACTTCAGATATAATAAAGTAAAATAAAATAAAAATTATAAATAGCAGCAGTTAAGATAGCAATCTTTTAACTTTGCTATGTGTCTGTTATTAGAACAGGTGTTTCACCTAATTATGTCACTTCAGCTGTTTGGCAATCATCAGGTCTGATTGACTTTGACCCATTTAGAAAGGAAGAAACTCAGTTTAGAGAGACTAAGTGACATCCTGCGGCTGGTCCAGTAGACAATAGAGACATAAATATATTTCCCATGGCTCTGTTGTCCAAGGCTTTTCTCCCCTCCTCTGCCTCTTTGCACAGTCATCTTGTGGGCTGATGTGGACAACCAAGACGATTTGAATAGTTCCATATTTTTCCTGGTTAAAAAGAAACTCAATATATCCCAACATTTGTCAACTGCTTAGTTCTTAGCCATGCCTAATGCCTGAGCCATGAGATCTAAAATCATTTTATTCTATGCATTGGCAGTACCTCAGTTTGATTTTTGAGCGATTGGGACTTTCAAATGGAAGACGTATTCCAAAGGTGATTTGATTTTAACTACCCCATTGGAAAAGGAAACACTTTGGAACTAGAAAGGAAAATTTGGCATGTGGGAATTTTTAGCTGATAAAAATAGGTGCTGAATTCTGGCGGAATCCATTATTAAGCACTGCACAGTGAAATTGCACCAACCTCCCACCACCCAGTGTGTCTGCTGCTCACAGAAACTCATTTCCATGTGGAGAGCTCCTGTCCCTCAATAACCAGGGGAGTCTACTTTTCCTCCTCTTCTTACCCTAAGGGTTGAATTCTCCAAACTGCCACACACAAAACACATGTGTGCATGTGTATTCACACACGGCACACACAGTGAAGAGAGGCTGGAAGAAACGATTTGTGTTCACAGGCTTAAGTAGTCCTCCCTGCCTCAGGTAACGGAGATTGAGGAAACAAATGACCCCGTGCTCATATATTCATCTTAAGATACAGGCAATTAAAAGTTTGAGAACTTTAGCTATGTGATGAAATTTTATTTTAAACCCCCTCCTTGGAGTGGAGGACATTGGAAGAGTACCAAGATTTTCTTTCAAGAAACATCATATTAATATTCCAGCATATTTGAGATTTAACATTTCATATTCTTTCCTGCACACCTTTTATTGTTCCTATTTACAGTGCACCTGAAACACATTGTGTAATTGGCAGAGAGCCCAGATTTTCCATTTAGAAACAGTTTGATGATTTCACTTTTTCTTCTTCCTTTTTTTTCCCCTAACAGCAGGTGCTCCACATTGTAAACAATGCCAGTCGCCATAATATTATTAGCTTTTGAATTTTTATTACATTCTTGCCTCCCTACATATTTTAAACTTCAGTGCAAGGAATTTTTGGCACTAGCTCAGCAAGCTTCTTATTTCATAAGGAAGATAGATTCTGGTGAATAGAGTTCTCCATTGTCATTTATAATTAGAAAGTCTAAGATTTACCTAATCATAAAATCACCCAATATTTTCAGGTTTGTTTCCAATTTTCGAGGCAATGCATTCACATCTGTCCTGAGCAGAACACTAATTCCCCTTCCAGTTACATTAGTTTCACAAATGTTTAACCCTTGCCTGGCCCAGTACCTATCTATAATTCTCCTCTAGCTAATTTTTGCAAAGGCTATAGTTAAAAGCCAGCTTATTTTTTCTTCAACATTTATAAAATGGCCAGAGTACAACATATTGATTCATTCAACTGAGTTGTTTTAGCAATCAATGTGTATCACTGCACGATCAATTTGCTTTCAGCTGTCTTTGTGGGCTAAGGAGACAGCTAAGGAGATATAGTTGGCAATGCTCACTGCCAAAGGCATCATTAAAGCCCCAGCCATGGTGACCCAAATCTCAGCACACAAACAGTATTCTGCATACAGCAAGTACTCAGTAAGTATTTCCTTAAAACAACAAAAACAAAACCCCACAGAAGCCCATAGTACTAGAACAATTCCCCATTGTTCTCAGGAGTTAAAAATTTATGTCCTACCATTCATTTATGTGGGTTTTTTTTTTTTTGCAAATTTTTGAAGAAAGCAGTGAAGTTCAAAATCAGCCTACAGTGCTCTCAGGAAGACTGAACAGAGCAGTTCTAAATGAATTAGCCAGTTAGTTGATGCTGTGTGCAGGCAAGATACGATTCCCAGCCTTGAAGCTGAAAATTCACATGATTTTCTTGAGGCAAATTTCATGACAACACTTAGGATAAACAATATTTAGTATTTTTCTTCATAGATGGTAAGGACCTTTCCATTAGCTGGCCGGGGTTGGAGGTGGGGGTGGGGTGGGGGTGGAATCCAGCTAGCCTGTTTCTACAGCTAAGCTCCTTCCCACTAACCTGCATTTAGAGCTACATTTTTTCCAGATCACTTCAATAAGTGAAAGCCCAACAGAGAGCAGATGCAATAGAAGAGCAATAAAGGAAGAAAAGAATTAAAAATCCTTTGTTCCCCCTGCAGCACATCCATAAATCTATTAGCATTATTTCCCTTTCTTCTCCCTCTCTTTCTCCTTCCTTATTTATTTATTTACTTTTTTTTTGCATCCCAAGCCAGATCTCCAGTTCTCTGCAGCAACCCTTAATCAAGCTCCCCAAAGGCCTACGACTGCATGCAGCAATTCCTCCCCTGCTCTCAGCACAGATGTTTCACGCACATTCCATTACACCTACAAGCCATTACAGCTAATGGCTTATTCTGATGAAGAAAGCTGCTTTCTGCTCAGTGCAGCAAAGGGGAAAATTTCCTCCTGTACAGTTCGATCCTTGCAACAATGAAATGTGGGGGCAGGTGGCACAACAGAACTCTCTAATGTTAATTACATACTGTATTACCCCCAAATTTGGCTGGTCATTAATTATGCTAATTTACCTTGCTCAAAATTAGCACCATCAATGTGAACATTTGAGCAGATTATAGTAAAACGTAGTCTATCATGGTTGCTTGTACACCTGAACCTTCTGAGCCATCCCCAGAAAGACCATTGTTACTAGATAGAAAACCTTAAGTAGAAATGGTCGACACTAATACTTGGTCCCATTTGCAGAAAATATTCTAATTTCTTAGCAAGATAATATGAAGAGCGTGGTTCAAAGCATTCAAGGCATCCTGATTACATATGTCCTTTATTAATTACTAGGTGTAGAAAAATTAGTCTAAAACAGGAAACATCAAGAACAACAAGGCAGCTATGTTTTGGAGTGAACACAAATCACAGGTGTTATTTTGAAACAGAATGCAGGAACTGTGGAAAATAACATTTTCTGGCAGTGTCTGGAGTTTTAGCACTATGGAGTGTAGTGATTTTCCTGTATGCATTTTTCATAGCGTCTTGATAAGGAGAGATGTGAATTGTCTTCAACAGCTCATGCAGTTAGAGATTGTATTTTTTTATTTATTGCTCTATTAAAAATTAACATGTCTCCCCTTCCAAGTCATGCCCAGATTTTTCCATATTGATTACAGGTTTAATAAAGTGTGTGAATCAGGTTAGGCTTATTTTTCCATATGAATTAAATAAGTACAATTGCATTTTGGCCTGGTGAAATTGATTGGATTTCAGAGGCAAATAGAATATCTTTTCTATGGAGTGAACAGTCTCCATTTCCTCTTCAAGGCTGCTGTTTCTTTCTATCCATCTCCAAGAAGCCATCATCATATTAACATAGATGACAATCTGGCAAGGAGGTGCTGATCAAAGATAAATTTCACACTCGCACTTCGCATTTTCTAATTACACCATCTGTGTCAGACTCTTTCGTGGCAGTTCTGCCCAATCTGTCAAACGCTGCGTGCCTGTGGGAATGCAGAGGAGCTGAGAAGACCGGCTTGTCTCCCCCCACCCTCCTGGCCGATCCATCACTCCCAATCGGAGCTGGGCACAGATATTAGTCTAATTGGGGACCGGAATGAAAGTTCCAGGTTGCAGGGGAGATGAAGTGTTTGGGGAATGCAAGACATGAGATTGCAATTTGAATCATATTACAGGGCCTGCCCTAGCTTGTCTGGGAGCAGACTGAGAACAAGCCATGCATGCAATATCAGGATGGGAGGGAGAGGGCAGGAGAAGGTTTTTTAAGAGACTCATGAATGAGAAAGTGTCTTCTTTCATTTCTCTGTTTCTTCCAGGCATATTAAGGATAAATGATTGTGAACAGGCACTGATGGGAAACGTTCATCCTTTTATTGTAAAACTGAGGAGTTAAATATAATGACCCAACTGATAAGGCTAAATCTAATCTAATCAAGGCCAAGCAAATAAATCCAACAGTTCTACCTAAATAACAAAAATTAGTTCTTGGGGAATGTACTTGATACACTCAGACACAATAGGCAAAAAACAAAAGGCATAGAAGGCTGCTAGAACTTTAATAAAGAAGTTTTCAAATGTGTAGTAAAGTCAACTCCACTTTGATCTCTTCTGTATTAATTTAGGGTGACAAAGTCCATGAAATATCAAAGAAAAATGAAATGATTGCCCTTTGAAACTAGTACCATAGCATAGCTATTTCTAGTTATTGATTTCTTTCTGCCCCGGGTTGCTGCCTTTAAGTCATGTCGTATCTGATGCCAAGGTAAGTGAATAAATGTAATAAATCATTTTAACTCTTCAGTGGTGAACACTCATTTGTGTTTACTCAAAAACTGGTCTGCTATCAAACCAAGAATTCCCCTCTCTCCTCTCTTCCTCAATAGTACTGTTTTTGCTGCCCTTGAGGAATCTGCAATCAGTTTTTGCCCCACACATTCTCCACTGAGAGAGCTGAGGATGAAAAGGAAACAGGAAAAGTAAGAAGAGTTGGAAAACGTGACCGCAGAAGGAGTCCTGTCATTTTTCTGATTGTTTCCTGTGAAGTTCACACCTTCCGCTTGGTAAATCCGAGGCACATAGGAAGGCATTGTGAAGACTGTAAAGCATCCTGATCTCTAATGTCACATTACCTATACCTTTGTTTATACCTTGTCTCGGATGAGGTGATATTTCAAGTATGTGTTTAATAACCCTTGATTGGAAGAATTTCACTCCCAATACACTACCTCAGTGTCCTGATGTGGAAGCAGGACCTCTTTGCTCTCATTTGTCCCATAGGAAATCACCTCATGAACGAAAGGGTTTCAGCATTATTGTTTGTCTTTCACGTTGTACATAGTCACAATTTTATTGTTGAACTCTTATGAACAGCGTTAGTAAGTACTATTGGCAAATCTGATCCTTGTACAGGAAAGAATGTCTTCTTGGGTCATTGAATAAGCCCAAGCTGGTAGCACTGACATGATCCCACTTGTGGGAATAAAGATTCCTAATAACATGGCCCATTGGTAGTTTCCTGCTTCTGCAAAATCAGAATTTTATAAACCAAATCTATAGTTTTGCGTAGACTCTAGAAGTTTTCCTGGACACAGTAACTGAATCAGTTCCTGGAGGCTCTCGCTGCGAAGATAAAAATGAATCTTTGTTGAAGACAGTGTCTTCTCCAACCTCGATAGTAAATTTGTGGGAATAGTGACTGCATACTGAGTATATGGAAAACTATCAGGAGGTCGTTCTTAGCTGTGTGCTTTCATTGTTTTTGTATATTTCTTACACACACACACACACACACACACACACACAGAGAGAGAGAGAGAGAGAGAGAGAGAGAGAGAGAGAGAGAGAGAGAGAGA
>CABHPR010155449.1:28922-40242 GCA_902168415.1 Peromyscus melanophrys | reverse complement strand
CACACACACACACACCCCTTTCAGCCTGAGTTTGTGAAGTACATTCCGCCTGCCCAGGGACATGAGCACTCTCTGGGCACCCATGTTAAGCTAGAGCCCAGGGCCAGAGCACTTTAGACTCCAGCAGCTTCTGTGTCACTCGGTCCGTTGATTCTTTACCAAGCCAGATCTCTCTCGGTCTCTCCCGTAAGTTCTGAATTTTCTGCTTCCACTGGCAAATGAATTACACGTTGCATAGGAAGTCCTGTTCCTTTGACTCCTCTCATGCCGATGGCCCTCAGCTCTGGGCAGTCCCTCAGAAGACCACTTCATCTGTTGTTCCCTGGGAAGGAGAGAAGGCTGACTCTCTTCAAGAGGAGAGCTGGAAAGTGTGCTGTTTCCCCAGGAACAATTAGTGCCTTGTGGCTGTTTAACCCTCACACAGGCCTTCTCCCTGGAGGCCAGCCAAAGGGAGACTTCGCTTTAGGACCTTGGCAGGGCAACACTTGGAAGCAATTGCAGCTCTTATTGAGAGTGGAGAGTCTCTCCACCATGGATGCTGGCCAGCCTGGGGTATTCTAGGCTTTCTCTACTTGGGTCCCACTTTATCCGTTTCCTTTCCTGGGGCTCCATGATGTGTGCTGTTTTATGTTTTCACAATCACTGCAGTTATTCCTTATCTGTGTGTACTTTTTCCACACAGAATGTACACAGAACTGTAAGAGCAAATTATGGGAGCTTTCCAGTTTGGAACTCATTGTCATCTGGGTTTATGTAGAAACCGATCATTTAAAAATGATTAAGAGAGAGGCAGGGGAAGAGGTTCTGAAAATGATCAATTAAGAAAATCCTTATACTTTGTGAATGTCCTGGGAAAAGTTGAAATCAAAACATGCTTAATATGCAAATGTAATAGATTTAAGGAATTTCGTTATGACCGTTATGAACTTCAAGTTCAGGGGCATTGAAGGACACTTACTGGAGCCCCTTGGGAAAAGTCAGTTGAGCTAGCAAAGCTCTCCAGGGAGCCACCCTCTATCTGTCAGGAATAGGAGATTCAGCTGCTGTCTGATTTATTTAAGAATACTTGGGGGAAGAATTATGCATCAAGTGTCATGCCAGCTACAGGCATGTAGACATGGAAGTCCTGGTCTGGAGAAGAGGTGAAAATGATAGATTCAAAGGCTGCCTATGCCAGAGCACGAGGGTGGAGGTTTCACACAAAGTCTCTTTTTAAAAAGGGCTGAAAGATCTAGGCCCACTGGGCCCAGTGTTTCCACTCAGAATCTAGAGTCTGGCTTCTCCGTCTACAGAATAGGTACCTTTTGGTCTGCCTCAGTCCTCACCCTCCAGTCTCTAACCTGGCTGGCTTTCCTCTTCTTTGGAATAATCTTGGCCCCTTTGGGAACCTGAGGTCTTCAGGCCTGCTAGATGAAGTAGGTGGAGACATTCATCCAGGATGAGAGGGTGATGGGCACTGTGGCAATCAGAGGCAGGTCACAGGTCACAGGTCCAGGTTGCTGACGTCAGAGGAATTAAAAGTGGATATTAAGAAATCATTTCCTGCCGCCAGTATTGTGAAAGCCTGTGACGGAGGACATAGGAAAATTACTGAGGGCCCCTTCCCTAAAGAATCTTCAGAAAGAAGGACCTAGTTATCTAACAGAAGCCTGACCCCGAGCAAGAGCTGTTTCTCCCCCTTCCTCCAGCCACGAGATTGTTCTGTGAGAAATGTTAGCCCTTGCATGGTTCTTCCAAAAGGTTTTGCTAAACAAGGTAGGTACTCTATACCCTCTCCACTGTGAAGAAAATTATTTGAAGGATTTTTTTTTTAACAAAATGAAAATTCAGTCAGCATTCTGCTGAGAGAGAAAGAGGGGATCATAAGGTAAAGATGAAGCAGGGATACAGCTGCTCCAGGATGCTCTTTTGAAGTAGGTTGTTTCAATGCCACTGAACTCTGTATGCCTGGAAAATATGATTTAATTCATCTAGGGACACAATATGGATTGTAATCCAACCTGACAGTTAGGTCAATGGAAACAGCATTATGGAGAGATTGGCAATGTCTGGATGGGAGGGGGAAGAAATGGAGAGCACTGGGTGGATGAAGAAGTTTGAGGATTTCCGGAGGGTCTGAGTTCATTGACCTACATATAAACTGGGAACATCCTGGGGCAGTGTCCAGGAAATGGAATGGGGGATCTTTGTCACTGTGGAGTGTTCAATTTTGGGGCAGGGGTAAGACTGGGTTTGGAATGTACAGGTGTCTTTCAGGATCCATGGCAATCTGGTTCAAGTACCTCTGGGATATCAAAGTCAATGATGCTTAAATCCTTCATATAACATGGTGTAACATTTGCATGCAATCTATGCACATCCGCCCTCATTCTTTAAATCACTTCTAACTCACTTACAACACCCATATGAAATACATGCTTCAATAAATATTATATGAGGGAATAAGGACACACAAAAATATTTCGGCATGTTCAGCATACACACAATTAAAAATCTATGTTGATCTTCAGTTTCTTGAATTCACAGGTGTGGACCCATGAGTACAGAGTAATTATTATCTATGGGGGAAATTTCAAGAAAAAAGATGGAGTACCGGAGCATCCACTGTGGGCTGGGTAGGACTGGAATGGGGCACATTTGTCCTAGCAAACACCTCTAGGCTCCTGTCTCACTGAGATGTTTATAGATAGCTTGGATTTCTGGAAACACATACTTTGGTCTATGCATACCTTTGCATTACCCTTTTAGTTTCAATGGATGTACTCAGAGTGACACGGATAAGCTGGCCAGCAGAATGAGCATTTGTCATGGATGCCATTTGCAAAACAGGGCTGCAAAATACAGACACTGAGAGAGGCTAGAAAGGAGTGATTCTCTGCACTTTCAATGCATGGTATAAGCTTTTTAGGGGACTTAGACTCTTCGAGCTTTTTATATGTAGCTGGCATTCCCCTAGGCTGGCAGAGGCAGATGAAGGGGATTCAGCACAGAAGGGCTGAGGACTGCATGTCCAGTGCAAGCAAGGTCCAGCATTTATTGTGCAGTTGCTGAAAAAACAGAGCAGACAGCTAAGTGGATTTGGTTACTAGTAGAGTCCAGGGAAATCACAGTTGACATGTGTGTAGAGAAGTCTTCTTTTGTACCTGAGGCAATGCACAAGGTGATGGGTCTTCTGTCTTGATAAATGTCTTGAAAGCTCCCTTTGAAGTTTAGAGTTCCTTAAGGTTGAGAACTTCAAGTCCTCAAGACTCTGGACTAAGGTGGGGCTATCTCCCAGGAGACAAAGGATAGAACTGGGGAGCAGTTCTAAACTCTGAGCAGGTCCCAATGTTCAAGGCTAGGGAAGATTAACTTTTAACAGTCTATGGAGAGCAGGCTGAAGTAGAGACAAGAGGGAGATGTAAGGTGTAGGGTTTCTCTCAAGCTGGAGATTCTAGACTTCTCTTCATCCTAGTTCAGCCATCCTGTGTACCTAGGAATCATGGAAAGTGCCCTGGAATCCAGGATTATCCTACAGAATTGGCAAAGAACACACTTGCCATTTTTATGTTTTTTTTTTTTTTTTTTTTTTTTTTTTTTTTTTTTTTTTTTTTTTTAAGACAGGGTTTCTCTGTGTAGTTTTGGTGCCTGTCCTGGATCTGTCGATATAGACCAGGCTGGCCTTGAACTCACAGAGATCCACCTGGCTCTGCCTCCCAAGTGCTGGGATTAAAGGCGTGCACCACCACCACCTGGCCACACTTTTTTTTTCAGCAGGATTGAAAAGAATTAGTGTGTACTGATTGTATAAAAGGGTTTTATTAGGATATTTTCATATATTTATAGAACATACTTTGATCCTGAGTTGACTCAGGAAGTATGGGTCCATTTCTTAGCTATAGGACTATTAGCTGAATGAACCCAGGCAAGGGACTTGGCCTCTTTTAGCCCAAGTAATTTATTTCCTCAGTAATACAGCGGGGCTTGGATGGATGATCAAAAGGCGACCTTTAGACCATATTACTTTACAACTCTGTTTTCTGTGACCTCTCTTTTCCTTGGAGAGCTCGTCCATCATTATTTTTATTACTGTCACCTTCATTCATATTAATAATAGCTTTTGATTATTACTCAGATCACTGTGGTTGGAACACACAGTCATGACAAGGACAGCAGCCAGGCATGTTATAAGCAATTATTATGGCAACGAAATCCTACAGGGGCTGAAGCAGGGATTGACTGCCCCCATTCCCTACACCCAGGCAGGCCCAGCCTTGATACGCAACCAGATGACTTTTCCTGGGTCCAGAAGAGTCCTGGCTGCAAAAGGAGAGAAACACTGCTTTGTCATCTGGAGACAAAACATCATGTGTCTTGGCTTTGGCTTAGACAAAACAGCAGCTCATTTATGCTTAGCACACACATCTAATTTGGTGGGATAGAAGAGAAATCATAGATTAGTGATCAGGAAGTGAGCTGGGGTGCAGGTTAACTGGAAGTGTGCTTGCCTAATGTTCTTCAAAGCCCTGGATTTGATCTCCAGCACAACATGCAACCTGGTGTGGTGGTATATGCTGAGCACCAGGAGGCCGAGGCAGGAGGGTTAGAAGTTCAAGGTTGTCTTTGTCTACAGAGCCATGAGGCTAGCCTGAGACACATGAGACCTTCTCTCAAAAAAGCAAAAGAAGGAGGTGGGGGAGGAGGAGGAGGAGGGAAGCAGCATCTTTAAGACTATGAGCCAAAACATGTGACTTGCTTCCCTGCTTATCCACTGGCGGACTGTCCATCTTTAAAGAAGTTATTTCATCCACTACCCCTTAGCTTTTTCATCTCTAAAATGGGGCCAAACCCAGTTTCTACCTCATTGGGTTGTTTTAAGGAGTGAGTTCATGCATGTTAGAGCAAAGCCTGGCTCACAGAATTTAAAACAAGTTGACCATTTTCATGACCCTCCTCCCCATATGTTACATACACATGCATAATAATGAAAACCTAGGATCTTAATATGAGAAAAAAATATATAGAATTTTTTCTGCATCTTGGCTATTTAGTGTTATAATCTTCAACTACATCCATTTTCTTGCAAATGCCATGATTTTGTTTTTCTTTACAGCTGAATAAAGTTCCGTTCTGAATTTCCTTGACCCATTCATCTGTTGATAGCCACGTAGGTCAATTCCATTCCTTTGCTACAATAAAATTGTAGCCACAGACATGGCCATGCAGGTATCTTTGCTGAGGGACTTAGGATACTTTGAGTGTGTACCTAAGGGTCATGTAGCTAGATCGTATGGTAGCTGAGAGAAGAAAAAGAGGTCTTGGGATTTGGGGAGATGGTAATAGAATGTGCCATGGAAGTGGAAGGGGAGGTGCTGGGGGAGAAAGGAGGAGGCAGGGGAAGGGAGAGAGGAGTGGGGTAGAAGGGTCAATCAAAAGAATGGATGAGGAGAATGCAGCAATTAAGCGCACCATTCCGTAGCTGTTTACTTTGCATGCAAAATAAAAAATAACTAACAAAAACCAGGTTAGATGTGGTGTTGATGTCTTTAACTTCTTTCTGATTTTAGTAATTGAACTGAGGAAGAGGGGGAGAAGAGAGGGGAGAAAAAGGAGAGGAGAGGAGGAGAGGGGAGGGGAAGAGAGGGGAAAAAAGGGAGGGGAAGGAAGAGGATGGGAGGGAAGTGGATGGGATGGGAGAGGAGGGGAAGGGAGGGTAGAGGAGGGGAGGGGAGAGGAGAAGAGGAGAAGGGGAAGAGAGGGGAGGGGAGGAGAAGAAGAAAGAGATTATGGTTCAGTTCTGAGCATGGGTCGTGGGTAGCAAAGCTGGGGGAACAATGATTAGTTGTCCCTAGTAAGTGCTGGCCTTGAGGGTGATGCCACCTCCCTGGGTTTCCTACACCACACCCCACATGCTCTTTCTAAGGCATATCTCCCCACTGCAGAACTTACTGATGTCAGCAGGACTGGCCTGGCCGGGGTTTCCTTCACACACCCAGCATTCTGTCTCCCCAGTCTACCCTGGCTTTCCTTCCTACTTCTTTCCGTACCACGTTCAGAGAACAGATCCAAGCTAGCCTTCCTCTGCGGACAATTCCCAGACCTCTCGGATGTCCAGCCCCATTTGCAACCCCCCAGTTCCTTGTCCTATTAGACCTTGCGACATGAGTCATCTTTGCATGGTAAATGTCACCCCTGCTGTCAAGAGCTCCCGCGGCACAGCCTCATTTTGGACATAAATACTGACCTTTACCTTCTCCTGTGGACAGCCTTCTCCTGAACTCCGAAAGGGCTCAACAACGTGCCTGTGTAGTTCCCCCCCCCCCGACTCCTCAAAACTGGGGGTGGGTGGTGGGGCCCCTGAGGCACTGTCTTCTTCAAATTTCATGCTACTATAACTGTGTGTATGCTGAGGCCCAGACTACAGCCCCCAACACTACCCACTTCCAGATGACAATCTACACATGTATCCAGATAGAGGGGCAAATGGGTTCCCCAAATCAACGAAGAACAAACTAGAAATTTCTGTTATTCTAGGACAGAACTGTTATCACCAGGTCTTATAAAGAAAGCCATGAAAGGTAGGGCTAGAATGAGAATACTTTCCACACACACAATTATATGTTAACTCTCTTCAAGGAAACAGCCAGAGAGCAACGAACTAAATTTTCATGTTAACTGATGTTTTTCAATTGCACAAGACATTTCAAACCCTTCTCCTTCTTATAATGATGTTCTTATGGGCTGTCCCACATAGTGGTTTAGAGTATTTAGTTGTCAACCTTGTGAATACTGCACATGCTTTGGTAATGCAAGAGCTGATAGCAAGGAAGGCAGCTTGTCTGAATACGTTGACTTCAGCATATGTGGAAAGTGATCGTTTTTTTTTCAGAACAATGAACTGGTGGATGGACCGACCACATTGCAGATACTGGGGTGCCTTGGTTGCTGGCCATACTTTCTGTCTCCTAGTGTCCCTGGCTGCTTGGTGCCCTTGGTGAGTCCCTTAATCCCTTTAGGACTTCATTCCTTCATCAGTAAATGAGGTCCATGACACCCGCCCTTCTGATTTCCCAAAGCGCCTATAAAAATAAAATGAAACAGGCTATAAAGCATACAGCACCAGGCAGACCATAAATTACAATTATGATTTTAAATTGATACACCTAGAATGTCATGACTTCATCTCATAGGCCTAGTCTGGAGAGGAAACCTGAGACACGGCTCTGTTACTCTGATTCTCTTTAACCCCGACCAGCCTTCGAGGCTGCTTTCTTCTGGTCCCCCTCTACCACTGCTCACAGTTTCATGGTCTATGGCCACTGTTGTGAAATTTTATTTCTCAGTGTATCCTTTTTCACATGCTTGTAAGGATTTGAAGGGCTCCGAGGTTCTTATTCCTTGCACGCCTTTACCATTGAGAAAGACCTTGTCTATGAACTTAACCTTGACACCGTCTCCAACTTTTCCACTCTGGCCGGCTGGCTCTGTTTCCTCTGACATGGCCCCTTCTCCTCAGTGGTTTCTTGTTATCTCAGCTGCTTGGGCCATTTGTGTCACTTCCCCGTGGCAGCCCAGGGCTCCACCTGCCTCCTTTCCTCTCCCACGCTGATGGGAACCCACAGTTTATCCTGCTGTGGCTGCCAGGTCCCGGCTGGCCTCACTCTGAAGGACCAGCCTCTTCCTCTCTGGGTCATGGTACAAGGGAGACCATCCGAAAGAAAAAGCTTTGTCTGTGGCTTTCCTTTTGCTTTCTTTCCACTTTTATCATTTAGTGTAATTCAAGGGAGAACAGGTATTTGCTGGAGGAGCCAATAAAATAAAACAGGAGGCGTTAACCTTTTACTATGGAGGACTTCGAGAATTGCCATCTGAAGGGGCTCTGGGAAGCTCTGTGTTCTGTCCCCTCATTGTCTGCCATAGGATGCAGAGATGAAAAGTGAGCTGGCCTCCTGAAGTCATTGTGATTTCGGCTGACGCTTCCCACCTCTGCCTGGTACTGGATGCCAAAGATGGTGAGGACAGAAGATGAAATCTTTCATAACTTTTGATCAGGCTTCAATCCTAGTATTTTCAGCAGAGCCCTCCCCCACCTTCCCTAAAACCAATCTCCTTCTCCATCAGATTTCAAAATGTTCACAGGGGTATCTCCAAGTATCCCTTTCCTGATCCTAGACTGGTTTTTCCTCCCTCCCGTCCTTTCTCTTCTCAGGAAGTGAAGATGCTGTCATCACTCAGTGCTACCAGGGGCAATTTCCAGTGTATTTGGTCAATATAAGGGATGTAGAAATGCAAAGGAGTCTCTCAAAAAAAAAATTGGTCTCTGGTTTATAATGAGTCTCTGTTGCCATAGATGACTGGGAACTCATTGTTTAGACACCATGAGCCACTGGAGAAGCCCCTCCTCATTCTGCCCCTCATTTCATGTGCCTTCTGTTTCTCAGGAGAGAGGACCACATGGAGGGTGAGAAGCCAGGTAATAGGTGTGCTTGGTGAGGTTGAGAAGTAAGAACACATTTAGTGAGCCCTTGGAGGACCATGTATTACTTGTCTGTTGCTGCATTCCAAACCATCCCAAGCCATTTCAAAACATTCCAACCCACCCCAAAATAGGTCATTTAAAATGGCTTTACTATTCTTTGTCCTGTAGGTAAGAAATCTGAGCAGGGATCAGTTGGGATGGCTTCTCTGTTACATGTGATGGTCTCAGGGATAGTTAATTTGGGGGCAGGAAGATAAAAAGTGGCTTCACTAATCTCTCTGGAGCCTTGATGCTGATGGTTAACCAGGGTATCTTGGTTTAGGTTTCAATGAGCCTATGATAATTCTCCTGATGATGTCCCTGACATCATCTGTCATATCTGATGGTATCCCTGGACAGATATAAAGGACATATGTCGAAGCTCAGAGTTTTGAGTGGAACATCACCAAGATGGAAGTACCTGGAGGTATGATTCATTGGGGGACCACAAACTATTCACAAATACTTCTTCGGAACAGAGGCTGCAGCTGCATTGGTCATGTGCCTCCCACTCAGTAAGACTTTTAAAAGCCCGTCTTCTCCACCTTTCAGTACTCAATACTTTCACCTTATCTTCTCTCATGTCAGGTAACCCCTCTCTGTCTTGGGCTAGAATAGGTTGTTCAGTTACTCACACATGTCAGCAAGCATGAGCAAAGAGTTCTGGGCCTGGAGGGTGGCTTTAATAAATGCTCTCCTTCTCCAAATAAAAGCTTTTCTCAATTTTCCATCAGTGATTTGACCTTTCAGAAGCTCCAGGTAAGGTTCATATATGGACACATTTCTAGGCCCTGGCTTTGAGGGATAAAATCACATAGGAATAACATGGCAGCTCTCTGACAGGTGGAGTCAGTAACTGGCCTTGGGTCACCTCAGCAGTGTAGTTGAAAGTGGCTCTAGAGGAGCTGTCATGGGGCATATGATCATATCACACTTGTCAACTGCAAGGACCTTACCCTTTGTGAAATTCCCCGTGTGAAAAATGGGAGTAAAAACCTTATTAACCAGTCAACAAATCAATCCGTCAATCACTGAGGATTGTCTGGAATATCAAATGGTAAAAACCCCTGGATGCTTACCAATGCCTGACATGTCTCAAGGACTCACAAGTTAAATTCTGTTTGTTGGTACTAAGACATATTCATGCCATCATTCCACTACTTCCCTTAAAATATGAACTATACAAATAAGTATATTCCTAATCACTAAATCTATCAGTACAGAAGAGTAGAAAAAAAGGCAAGGAAAATGGAAGGAAGAAAGGAGAGATAAGAGACTGAAGTCACCTAGATGATACCTAGACAAAGGAGGAGGAGGAAAGAGTGGCAGAGATAGAGAAGAGATGGCAAGGTTGAGAACACACATACTTTATGAGCAGATGTCACTTTCCAAGGAGGAGTCCCATGTCTGTGGTTATCCCAAACCTACTGGCTCCTGAAATTCAAAGCCTTTGCTTGAGGGAGAGGATGCAGGGTGCGTCAGAACACGAGTGCATTCCGTCTGTACTAACTGGGAAAATATTGCCTGGAAAAAAAGAAAGGATGTCGGGGCAGGGGAAGGAACTATTCCTCAGAGTGAGACTGAGGGCTTGGCTTGGAATTTAATCATGATAGCTGATCTATTAGCAAGTCTCCAAATAGTGATCCCAGTTCTGGGGAGGGGGCATTTCTAGTTGTCCCAAAGGACCAATCCATCTGTGCTGCAGTTCTAACTCCAAGCCCGTAGGACTGGTGACAGACTTCTGTTGGAAGGCAGCTTCCTACCAAGGATGAGTCAGAGCACAGAGGCTGGACATCACCTCCCTGGAACAAATTCGTGACTGTAGATAACTGAGAGTTATACAGCAAGCTTTGACAGAACAGAATAGCAGATCTCTAAGACGGACAGCTTTTTTCAACACCCTGTAATGCAGGTGGTGTGGCTCTGGGGTTTGGCTTTGCAGACCTCTTGCTTTGGGGAACTTAAATGACTGAGGACCCTAGATGTTTCACTCTAGAAGCATCTCTGGGTTTTCTCTAAGGCCTTGCTTCTCTCTCTGCTCCCATTCATGACCAACATCCTTAAGGACACTAAGAGTGATACCTACTGAAGGTCATGGGACTGCTCTGCCAGCTCACTTTGGCTCAGTGACTTTGCCAAGTCTTTCCTAGGCTGCAGAGTAGGTGCTGGGACCCAGAATTCTTCCTCTCTCCTTCATGGACTACATTTGCTTTTGGGTCTGAGGTTTCTCCCAGGCTTCTCCAGGTCCTTCCAGCTTCCTTTCAAGGACTATATCCTTATAAAGTTCTTGGAAATTTAATCCCATCTTGGCAGCTAATCCTTGGAAGGATCCAGAACAAAAAGGCAGTATACTGTAGGGTCATTTTCGTCTGTGAGTTGGTGTTTAGCAATGGAAGATGATGTTATTCTGGCCTAACAACCATAAAGAGAAATAAGAAAAGGAACATTTTCAGTCCCTGTTTGGAGAAAACTCTAAAAGCGCACCTCTGTGTGTGTGTGTGTGTGTGTGTGTGTGTGTGTGTGTGTGTGTGTATGTGTGTGTGTGTGTGTGTGTGCGTGTGTGTATGTGTGTGTGTGTGTGTGTGTGTGTGTGTGTGTGTGTGTGTGTGTGTTGGGGGTGAGGAATAACACGATAGTGACAGTGACAGTCATGATGGAGGCTCTAGAAGAAACTGACCCAAGAGGCTGATGTTGGAACTGACTGGTCTCCCAAACAGAAAAATTTCTCAGGGAACTCACTTCTCCAGCAACCTAAGCAAGCCTCTATTAGCAAATCCACACACACACACACACACACACACACACACACACACACACACACAC
>CABHPR010155449.1:15461-28912 GCA_902168415.1 Peromyscus melanophrys | reverse complement strand
ACACACACACACACACACACACACACACACACACACACACACACACATACATATACACACACACGCACACGCACACACACACACACACATGCACGCAGCACACGGGAAAGAAAGAGAGACTGAGACACTCCTCTTGTGGTCTAAGTAGGAGAGTATAATAAATAATATATGTAGCAATGGGGCTATTTACAGAAATATGGCCACAAGTTAGGAAAACGTCATAAGGGGTGACATAATATTCTTTAGGCTACTGACACCCGTGAGTCCGGAAGGCATACAGGAGTGGAGTAATTCCTGGAAGGAAAAAAAAACTCTGACAAAAAGCACTCTTACTATAGGCACGGTGTTTTGTGAGGAAACCCAGCCACCTACAACAGCACGCCTTCGTCTCTGCCTCCCGTCTGGCGGTGTGTCCTAGTGGTCAAACTCAAGCAGAAATTAGCAAGCACGAGATGAGCGATGCAATCAGGGCAGCCGAGGATACGCAAAGCAGGGCAGGAAGGGAGTGGTGTGTACGGAAGGCAAATGGTAGGTGTATTTCACACACTGCAAGGGAGCTGTGAAATTCTGGAGGGCGTACGTGGAAAGCATAAAGACAAGCAAGGATTAGGAGTTTGTTCTAGGTTGATGTTATCTCTGCTTTTCCCCCTCCAAATATTTAAAGTCAATTGTTTGGGAATCTGTCAAAAACTTTAACCTGAGATATTTGCAGTGAGGTCAAAACCTAGTATCACCTGACTCTCTGGGTTCGTGTCTCGTCTTGTTGACGCCAACTGTATACTTTGATTCCTACTCTCTAAGCTGAGCCTACTCTCTAGATGACCCTAACTCTGTTATGACCTCACTCACTGGCTGAACTCTCATTTCTGGGGATTATACCACCACGACATGACCCCACCATCCTGTCTGGGCCTCTTCTGATCAGTGATAATCGATTGACACCAGAGCTGAGCTGGCTGTTGTCCTGATCAGGGACTGCAGTGGTGTGTGTAGGTGAGGCCCTGAGCAGCAGCTCCCGTCTGTCATCTCAATTTCCTCATGATGCTCACAGTTCACTGGGGACAGTGTGTAGGAGGGTAAAGCTACCCGTCCTGCTTGATAGCACCACCTTTCCACTCACATGGGATAGCAGCAAGGCTAAAAATAAACACACTTTCAGGGTGAGGCAGGAGCAAACAGCTTGCCAAGGCTTGAGCCCACATCAGGGTGATGTTATCAGCCTTGATGTCACAGCAGAACCTATAGTTCTTCCACCTAAGCCAGGGCACAGTGGACTGGGAGGGACAGTTTCTGATGCTGCTGACATGGTCCTTTCCCACAAAGGGCTTTTGGAATAGACACAACAGAGCTGGTTGGAGGAGATGGGTGTCTTTGTTAGGCACTTGTCTTGCTGTGACAAACACCCAAAAAAAGAAGCCCAAGAAAGCAAGGGGTTATTTGGCTCACAGGTGTAGTCCATCATGGCGGGAAGGCAGGAGTGTGAGGCAGCCTGTCCCATCGTATCTACAGTCACGAAACAGAGAGGCATGATGAATGTCAGTGTTCACCTTGATTTCTCATTTTTAATTCACTCATGACACCATCCCAGGGAATGGTAGTACCTGCTTTTGGATGTTTTTTTTTTTTTCTGACTCCAGTTAACCTAATCTAGAAATTCACTCACAGACATGTCAAGAGGTCTGTCCTCTACTTGATTCTAGAACCTCTCAACTCAGCAACCAATATTAGCCTCACACTGTCTTATGAAAATATTCACCACTGGCTGGGGACATGGCAGGGTTGTGGGGCTCACTCCATGGACTGCCTCCTCTGGAATTGTCTCTCTGAACTTTATAGCAGATATTTTAATTTTACAAAAGTCACGTCAACTCCCCTTTACTTAGGGTGGTGTTCTCAAATTTCAGAATGTTAGAACTATACAGAAAGCTATTACAAATCTCAGTGACTAAGCTGTGCTCTAGACTAATTAAATTAGAATGTTGTTGGGGGCAATCAAATGGTGGAATTACCTAAGGTATGTTCTTAAAACCAAGACACAGATTCAAGACCTCCAATTTGAAGCATCCCGATGTATTTCCTCTTCCCCAGTAACCTCATAGCTAAATCCCCTTATTCTGTGATTTTCCCTAAGCAATTTACCCCCTGATCAGTGTTCTATCCTACTAGGGTCCAGGTCTACAACTTTGCTTTTCATATTCTTTCTGAAGTTCAGAAGCAAAGGTACCTCAGAGGCCATGGCCTAAGCTTGCATTGTTTAGATGAAAAATTCAATCCACAGGAGAAAACTGTTGAGTAGTTAGGTTTGGGGTGGCGATGGTTTGGACAACTCCAATTGATGTGTAAAGACTGAATACTCCCAGTGTTCACTGGCTTACTCTAGACAAAGCAAAAAATCAGTTTGTGGTGATATTGTGTTCATCAAAATATTGTGCACCTTAATAAACTTATCTGGAAGATCAGAGAGACAGAACAAGCCACAGCCACCTCACCTTGCCAATTCCTCAGCTGATCCTGTTTCCTCAGATTGGAAGCCTCTGTGTCCTCATCCAAATAGATCTCAGCTGAACTGCTGCTAAAAGCCTAAAAGCTTAACCAGCTCTAGTTCCTGGTTTTCACACCTTATATACCTTTCTGTTTCCTGCCATCACCTCCTGGGATTAAAGGCGTGAGTCACCATGCCTGGCTGTTTCCAGTGTGGCCTTGAACTCACAGAGATCCAGACGGATCTCTGCCTCTAGAATGCTAAGATTAAAGGCATGTGCTACCACTGCCTAAACTCTATGTTTAATATTGTGGCTGTTCTGTTCTCTGACCTCCAGATAAATTTATTAGGGTGCACAATATTTTGGGGAAAACAATATCACCACATGTCCCCCTTTTTGTCTAAAATTTTAAAAAGCTTATAACTAATCCATGAAAAACTATATCCAATAAGTATATACAATATATACAGTCAAGAATTACATTAACAATTTTGTCCAGTCCATTAACATTTGACAGATTCAGACAAAAAATCCCATTACTTATCCTATTTAAAACAAGTAGTTCCTTTTTAAAAGTAGATTCAATAATCTCCCTTTTTATCTTATCATCAGTTTGAATCAGTTTGATTCATTTTCTGGAAAGGCAAAATAGTCTATGAAGAGCCTTGAAATCCACACAAAGGATTTCTTGAGTTAAGAGAGCAGACAATGAGGAAGCACCAAATATTTCAGAGAGTCAGACTTTCGTGCAGGAACTTACCTTTAGGGTGAACGCTCTGACAGTGGTGGCTAGGATGGAGATAAACAGAGACTTCCATCAGTCAAGCAAGATAGAAAGCCAAGGAGGAAGCAGCAGTAATTGTGTCCAAAGCAGGTGAGAAGCCAGGGGAGGGACAGACATAGCTGCCCTGGGGGAAAGCCTTTGGCCTCCTTTCCAGTTCATCACCAGAATTATGAGCAAGAGGTGATTTTTCAGGAGTGGACATCTTGAAGAACAGCATTGGCCCAGATGCTATTGACCTCAGCAGAAATATTGAGCATAAGATGAAGACCTGATGAGCGAGAGGGTCTTGAACCTCAGGCTCCCCATCTCTCCCTGGTGTCTCATTAAGGATGGGGCTCAACTGGTCATGCCACAGAAGTTGCTTTATAGTGATGCTCCAATATAAAGTTGGCCTTGGTCCACAAATTGACAAGTTGATACAGGAGCCACCAAAGACACCTGGAATTCTCTCTGGAATTTTCCATGGTGATCAGCTTAACTTTCAACATTTGATTGCTGATCTGGTTAAATCCAAAGGGCCACAGGGGAGAGCTGACTAAAAATTGTAGGCCATTCCTCCATTCTAGGTTTGGCTTGGCAGCTTGATTCCCTTGACTCTGAAAGTTCAGAAAGGGAGGGGAAGGAAATGAAAAAGGGAAAGAAAGAGAGGAGAGGAAAAAATATTTTTTTAACTTTTCAAGTTCATGATGTTTCAGCTGTAGATACAGCTGAGACCAAAGCTTTGATGCTGGTTCATTGCCATTTTCATCTAGATAGAAGACGTATTTTATCAGGAGTTATAAACAAAAGCACACTCTTAGAAGTGATCTCATGATCCGAATCTGTCCCTAGCTCATGGGATTTGGGGGCTCTGTAAAGTCCCTGGCTGCTGATTAGGAATAGAAAGTCAGTGCATTGCAGTGATTCAGGTTTCCTCAATTTGAAATCTGACTTTTTTCCCTAGCTGTATATCTTCAGCGTCCCTGAGCCTAAGTAGTACATCTTCAGCATTCCTGGGCCTACGTATTGTAAACTGTGAATGGAAATTAAAGTGGCATTCTTATCCCAGGACTGTGGTGATAGATGAATTATATTGAAACACAAGGTTACCCAGAAGCATGTGAGATGCACAGTAGGTACTTAGGAACTATCAGCTACCACATTACCTTACAGTCTAGGAACAGCCATATGATGGCTGACATTGACTGTCAATTCGATAACAATGTAAAATCACCATGGAAAGAAGCCTCTGGAGACATATGAGGGAGTTTCTAGACTGGATTGAGGTGAGACTATCCACTCTACATATGGGTGGCATCATTCCACAAGCTGGGATCTTGAACTGAGTGAAAAAGAAAAGGGGAGCTAAACACCAGCCTCCGCTGCTCTCTGGTGCCTAGCTGTGGATGCCGTGTGACCAGTGCCTCATCTTCTGCAGCCATCACTTCTAACTGTGACAGATGGTACCCTTGAACTGTGAGCCAAAACCAGCCCTTCTTCTGATAAGTCGCTTTCGACGGGTATTTTGTCTCAGCAACACACAGAGGAAATAATACAGGTTCCTTTTCCTTCCTTCATCATTCCTGAGTTAATATGTCAGAGAAAAACATTGCTGGAACAAACACCTGGAAGTCTTGATGCTAGTCAGATCCTGGTAAGCCACATTTAACTCCTACAGCGCTCCATTTGCTTATACAGTGATGAGCCTAGCTTACTTTGCCATCTACAGATCAAATGTGAAAGTGGATGAGATAACACCTCCCTAAACTGACTAAGGAAAGCTTTGCAGTGAGATTATTTGGGCTTTTGTGGGGCTCTCTCACTCCCTGTCTCATCCTTACATGCAGAGCTACTAGACCAGAGACCCTTTGGGGTGGCACTCCTCCCCTGAAGGAGCTGGGACAGGAGCACAGTGAGAGTATACTGTTTGTCCTCTTCATCTCCAAGTCCTAGGCTTGGCTCTTTTGTTGAGGCCATAAAAACAAAAATATGCCACTTAGATCTAAACAGGGTGGAACATTCCTATAATTCCTGGTGCTTGGGAGGCTGAATCATGAGAATTACTACAAGTTCAAGACGAGCCTGGGCCACAAAGTGAGATCCTGTCTAAGGAAAAAAATTGACATTTAGAGGAATAGTTTGGAGCTAACTTAACGTTATGTATTCTATGTATTAGAACTTTAAGTTTTAATGGACTACAGCTCTGTGGTATAAGGTGTTCCCAGGAGAAAAGGGAAATGCAAGCATGGTGATCTAGTCACTGAGACCTGGTCAGGAGTTTGGGTTTGAATCCTGTACACAGCACAGCCATGACTGTGGTATCAGCCAGGAGCTCACTGCAAAGGGCTCCCCAGAAAACAAAAGCACTAAGTTAAACTTCCTCTACATTCTTTTTTGGATCTTCCAAAATCTCCGAGCAATTATCACAGCACAGGCATGTCAACTTAACTAGCACAAAGGTCATTCTAACAGAGCTGACCATGGTGAGTTACCATACCTAGGAGCCACCAGCACAGGCTGGGGGAACTTCTGTGGGTGGAACCCCTACAGAAAGGAAGGCAGGATGACTTGTCACCTTATGGATCAATGGATTCTGTAATTTTTATGGGGTAGGGTGAATCACTCAAAAACATAAAAAGAAATTATGAGGGGTGGTACACCCTGGCCTTTCTCAAGTCTTGCCCTGATAGGGACCATGTTGTGCACCCATTTCAAAGGCTGGCTTGCTGATCCCTCCACAGGTAACACTTTGACGCTCATGGACTTCATTTTGGAAGAGGATGCCACGCATGGCCTGTCTCAGAACAGAGGCTAGGGTAGGATGCTCAGGAAGACCGGCTGATCGGGTGAGGTGAAACGTTCTTTGATGTGATCGTCCTGTTCGTGGATCTCCAGAAGGAACATTTCCTACTCACTAGCCTGTCTAGAGGTAGGAACCCCGCCCCCCATCTAGACTGGCCACTCCCTGTTCTCCCTTTCCTTGCTCTGTAACTCTTATTGAGGTTGGGGGATAAGATTGTCTGCTGACAGCTAGTGAGCACCCAGGGGATGCTCCACAGACCCCAGATTTGAAGCTCAAGTAGATCCCGCATGGCAGTTTGGGAGATTTCTAATGTAGGTAAAGGGAGAAGTTGGGATGCTTGGGAAGGTGTACTCTTCTACCTTGAGAACTCTGATGCATATTCACATAACACTGAAATGAGTAACGTACACGTACCACAGATAGGGCGGTTTGAAAGTGCAGTAAGGGCACTATGGGTGGCTCAGGAGTCCATCACTTACCTGTAAAGATAATTCACTGGCAGAGGGGCCTTGGCCATCAGATTCCCTTAGTCATCTGGCCAGGGATCCCTCACCACATAAACTGGTACAGTGAACCAACCCCTCCTATCCGTTTACCACGGGGCTCCATCAATCTCAGAACCACCGCAACCCAGGAGAACAGGCTCAGAGGGAGGAGTCAGAACTCAGGAGTTCTGGGAACTTTGTGGCTGTACAGTATAGGTATCTTGGTGAGAAGACAGTGAAACACACAGAAATATACTTGGCTTCTTCATCTCAATAGGGTCCACAATTTGAAGGGAAAATTGTATCTGTAATCGAGCCAGATTATATGCAACCAGTGCAGACTGGTCTTCATTCTCACCGATTTGTATGAGAGAAAGGACAGAAACCGCCAAGAACAGCAGAGAATATGCAGCTTGGGCTTTCCAGGCCACCAGCTGCCAATAATCAAACTGGCGAAGGAGCGATAAATATTGGCCAGTCATCATGCATATCAAATTAATGGAAATTTGACTACTGAAGGGAACACTGTGGCACTTTGCTCATGTTTAGGTAAATATGATAAATATTAAGTTTTGAGTTTGTGAATATAGTTGAACAGTGCCTCAGCCGAGGAAAGATCTCTAGAGAGCGAGAAAAGGCCTTGGTTTTAGATGAAGGTATCACGGTCAACTGTATCAGAATACCCAAGACTGGGTAATTTACAATGAGTAGAAATTTACAGTGAAAACTGGGGTATCCGTGTTTAAGGAACTGTATCTGGTGAAGGTCTTGCTGAATTGCGGCATGGCAAAAGGCATCATCACATTGCATGAGGCTTGTTTTCTGAACAAACTCACTCTCGTGAGGATGGCCCCACTCCTACAATATTAACATCAACCAACTCAGAGGGCAAGCCCTCGTGACCTATCACCTCACAGGGTTCATGCCTAATCAGTGGTGCACCGGGCGTCGGCATCCGAAGTCTGTGCTTTGACGAGTGTAGACACACAACAGTAGTGAGTGGGAGTGTTTCGTGCAAGTCTGAATCACAGCTATCCAGGGCAATTCAAATACCGCACGATGGACAAAACCAGTTTCTTTCAATCCCATTCTACCTCTTCAAGGCAGCACATCTGAGCTGGTTGTGGTGGTACACACCTACCGTCCCAGAATGTGGAAGGGAGAGGGCGGAAGGAGCGAAGACTCAAGGCCAGTCTCAGATACATAGGGAGTTCAAGGCCATTTGGGGCTGTGTGAGATTCTGTCTCAAAAACGAACGAACAAAAAATAGCAAGTTTAGCTAGCAGTGTGGTGACCTGGATTGAAAAGTAGGGGAATGTTTCATTCGCTCATTCACCACGTAATTATCAAGCACAGGCACGTACTAGGTACTGTGCTAAACACTTAACTCTGTGAGGATAGTGCATAAATAAGAGAAGCAGTTTCTTTTTTTAAAAAAATTAGTTAATATATAATAACATCATTTTCCCCTTCTCTTTTCTCCCTGCAACACTTCCAATGTCCCCTCTCATCAGTCTTTCTCACCTTCCCCACAATGCCTCTCAAATTCATAACCTCTTTTCTGTGATTATTGGAGTTACAGATCATATCATGGTCCTGCTCTAGTTGTTAATGCAGTACCATGTTGGAGGCCCCCAGAAGACATAAGCTGCACACTTTGTCTCAGGACATCTCAGTGAAGAGTAGATGGTATCCAGTTCATCCGTCCTGGGAGATCCTGTCCACCTCCTGAATATCTATCTACATGTCATTAGCTATTAGGAAGGAGTGGCTCTCTCCACCAGTAATTTTCCAGATTGTTATAACTGCGGTCTCTATCATGGCTGGGGTTTGGCCAGGAGCCCATTCCAGATGTTCCGAGTGATATTTCCCCCAACAGATTTCTCCCCAGACACACAAAAAAAAGTAGAGCCATAGCATTCCGTTACAGGTTCTCAAGAAAATTCATACTGGGGTCCACTTTGCTGAGTTCCTGAATGTCCTTGGACCACAATGGGAAATAAAGAACTGAGTACTGCAGGGACCAGCTGGTGTGCATCCTCAAATGTCAGGCCACACTTGGGTGCATTCCACTGTCAGGCCAGATACATGGTGGGCCACAGGATGTTCAGTCTCGGATCATGGAAAGTCTTGGGGTTTCTCTGCTCTGTCTCTTCCGGTGCAGATGAGGAAACAGATTAAGGGATATGTTTGAGGTCATGTGGCTCATCAGTAATCAGTAACTGGCTGCAACAGACCCAAGCTCTCTTAGATCAATATTTCTGGTAATTTTCTCTCTGTCCTCAAAACATCAATTCAGATGCCTGGAGTTTTTCTCCAACACTGTGTGCATCCATGCAGAAGTTTGAAAATACAAGCCCAGAGGCGGCACCCAGCATGCACAGGTGATTTTAGTTGCTGCTGATACAAGTTGAGGTGGTATTTTTTTCAAAGGAGATATTTTCATTAAAAACCTAGACTCCTAGATTCTCCTGAAATGTAAAAAAACAAAAATAAAAACAAACAAACAAACAAAAACTATGGACCATCAAGGCCACAACCATCAAGAGTCAATGTTTCAGGCTGTCTCCAGACTGCCAGAGTGCCCGCCCTGCCATAATTAGTTAGGCCTCTTCACTCCGGAAAGCGGCACAGTTGGAGTGGGAGATTGTCCTGGGAGACTTTCTTGCTACTGTGAAGGAGAATACTTCAGCTCCCCTACCTCCAGTGTCTACCAATCACGCCTCAAGACACCCACACCACCCCTGGGAGCCCAGCCACGCCTGCTCACCAGCACCACGGCACCAGCCTTTCTGTGCCTCAGTTTCTATCCTTTGTAGACATCCCTCTTCTGTCTAATGATTCTTCCAAACTCCTTTTTTTTTTTTCTTTAGAGTCCCCAGTAAGCCCCTGGCAGAGGATGTTAAACTAGGATTCCCGGATAATCTTCAGAGTACAAATTTCCTGGAATTTATGTGCAGAATGTTAAATGCATGTGCACCATGAAAGGAAATCATCCATGGCTTTTCAAATCCTTTTCTCAGGACCCTGAAAAATCATTTCTTCTCTGTTTCCTGATGACCCTTGTGGCCCTGTCTTCCTGCAGGTGTTTCTCTGGCTCAACCAGTCTCAGAATCCTAAGGTAGTGTTCCCATCCATCCACGAAACTGAGAAGAGCACCATTATTTTTTGCTATTGTTCCGGGACTTTTTTTTTTGTTTTATTTTGATTTTTGGGGGGACAAGGTCTCCCTACATAGCCCAGGCTGGCCTTGCATTCACAGTCATCAGCTATGCCCAGCTGAGAATGCACTTCTCACTAAATCCTCTCGGGAGCTTGCTCTAGTTTATGTCAGTCTGGAGCATGGACTCATATTTTTCTTTGGTTTGTTTTAAAACATCTTGCTCTTTGGCACAAAGTCAATGATTTCAGTGGGATTCGGTGTTTTAAACTCAGTCTCTCTCACAGGCTTGTGATACCTTCTAAACTATTTGAAAACTCAAGTGAGAAGACAGGAAGGGTCGTGGAACTGCCTGTCCCCTCAGAGGTACAAGAAACAGAACACAAGCCTCTCCTTATTTCAATAAACTGTTGACTGATATTCCAAGAGGGACAACCAGAAAGCAAGAATGAATGATTTCTTCCAGCTCTGACGGACAAAACTCTCCATGGGTTGTCAAACATTCAGCTCTCAGCACCAAGAGCAAAGGCTAATGTGGTGATATTGTATTTCCCAATATATTGTGAACACTAATAAACTTATCTGGGGTCAGAGAACAGAACAGCCTCTAGATATAGAGGCCAGAAAATGGTGGCACACACACCTTTAATCCTAGCATTCCAGAGGCAGAGATCCATCTGGATCTCTCTGAGTTCAAAGTCATACTGGAAACAACCAGGCATGGTGACACATGCCTTTAATCCCAGGAAGTGATGGCAGGAAGCAGAAAGGTATATAAGGCGTGAGGACCAGGAACTAGAGCCTGGTTAAGCTTTTAGACTTTTAGCAGCAGTTCAGCTGAAATCCATTGGGGTGAGGACTCAGAGGCTTCCAGTCTGAGGAAACAGGATCAGCTGAGGAATTGGCGAAGTGAGGTTAGCTGTGGCTGGTTCTGTTTCTCTGATCTTCCAGCATTCATCCCAATACCTGGCTCCGGGATTGTTTTTATTAATAAGACCTTTTAAGATTCATGCTACAGGCTAAAATAATCTACAGATTGGATGTCAACTTTGACTTCAAGGAGGAAGATGGAGCAACTGCCTTTGCTTCTTCATTTGCTGGGTCAGCTCTGTCACCGAGGACTCGGCCTCCTTTGATTTACCTTTCCAGCTTGTCACTTAAAAAAAATTTTTTTGCGCTTATAATATAATTATATCAGTGCCCCAGATCATCCCCTCCAGACCCTCCCATGTACCCCCTTGCACTCTTTCAAATTCTTAGCTTCTTTGTTCTGGTTAATTGGTGTCACATAGATGGATGTGTAGCCACTTCATATTGTAAGATGTGCACCGTGCGACTGCATGCCAGAGCAACGAAGGTCAGAAACCAAAGCGAAGGATCCAGAACAGGGTTCCTCTTTCTGCTTCTCTTTTCTTTTATTAGAGAGGAAAACTAAATCCCCACTGGTCAGATGGGGCTCCACAGACAGCTCAGCTGCAGAGAGAGTGGGAAAGTATGATCCCCTGGTGTGACTTGTGAAAGGATTTGGGCAAAGGAGGGGATGGTGTGAGTGGCCGCAGCATGGAGAAAGGGCACTGTGGGCTGCCAGGCTGGCTCTACCTGAGTTAGGTCACGGTAGATCTAGGATCTGCACCAGGGGCCGTAAGAGCAGCTCCTCATCAGTGATAGGGCTCTTCCTCACCCTCTTCTTCCTCGATCTTGGTTTCATCAAGGACAAATAACCAAAAGTACCTGCTGACCTTCACACTTTATCTACTACATAAAGGGCAATGCTTTGTTTAACACCCCGAGCCTGACCCAGGAAAGATGTTCTTCTAAGAAAGGTGGGAGGGGTTTCTTCTTCATTGACAAATATTCATCAGTTGGATGAACTGATCGGTGCAACATTCCTTTTGCAAGGACACAGTATTCCAAAAATAATGAATAAAGCAAAGCAAAACAGAACCTGGGTTGTTAGGCAACCCTAGAAAAAGATGGATGGATGGAAAGATAGGTAGGAGTCCTCTCAGTTGCAGAGATCCGAGTGTTCCATGGTTCCATTGTACCATGTGTCATAAACTCTCCTTGCTTTTGAGATTTGGTACCCAGGAAACAGAAATTGTGTGGATCTGTTCTCCACAGACTCATATAACCAAACCATATGCAATTATAGTAATTTATGATTTTCAAAGGCATATGCAATGTTTTATTTTATCTACGTATGACAAGCTGGGGTGATAAGCAAGGAGGGAATAGAAAGTCTGCAATTTAGAGTGTGTTACTAATTCGTTTCTTCTACACACACACACATGCACGCACACACACACTAATACATAACACACACACACACACATCCTGTATGTACTCATCTAATTTTGATTTTCTATGTCCCACGAGATGCATGATGTTCTTAACTGGAAGAAGAGTCAAACTGATCTACACATTACAGCACTCGGGTGGGCGGGGAGGAAGAAGAAAGCGACAGACCGCTGTCTGGGTGGAAAGTGAGAAGAAAGCTTTTACTCCCTGCCCCCCACCAGGAGACCAGAGCCCCCATAGCTAGGATAGGAAGGCTCTCAAGGACAGAATTCGAGTGTATTTCTGAAAACAGAGTGTTCCCAACACCTTCAGTGTCTGCAGAGCAGCAGGAGTAATAAATGATATTTCGTCTGTATTACTTTGAGTTCTGCAATATTTCCTTTGTGTGTGTATCTGTATCCGTGTATATTCAGGTGTATGTGTGTAACCATTCACTCAAGTTGATGTATGTGTGTGAAGGCTTGAGGACAACCCAGGATGTCATTCCTCAGGAGCCATCCACCATATAGTTGTATTTCTTCTCTACAGAGGCTGCTGATGTTTTTAATTAAAAATATTTTTGAAATTAATATAATTACATCATTTCCCCCTTCCCTTCCTCCCTCATACCCTCCCATGCATCCTCATTCTCTCTCTCAAATTCATGGCCTCTTTTTCTTTCACTGTTGCTACAGATATACAGATGCACTTGGATATCAACATCCCTAAACACATAATGACAACCTGCTTTGTTGGTATAATGCCACCTGCATGGATATGATCTCAGGGCTGATAAGACATCCAGTCCCAGCTGATACACCAGCAACACAATTTTTAAACCAAAGGCTCAGGCATCATAGCAGAAAGATTGTCAAATCCAGAGGAACAAGAAGTTTGCTGTGAGACGGTGTCTCCTAGTCACAATGGCAGAGAGGCTACCCCCATGAAGTCCCAGACCTTATTTTTTAGGACAGTTTCTTAGTGCCCTGGAGCTCCACTTGTCTCTGCCTCCCAGCTGCTGGGATGGCGTGTATGTGTACATGTGCGTGCGTGCGTGCGTGCGTGCGTGCGTGCGTGCGTGCGTGCGTGCGTGCGTGTGTGTGTGTGTGTGTGTGTTATACCACTAATTCTGGCTTCTTTACATTGATTCTGGGCATCAAACTTAGGTCTTCATGCTCACACAGCAAGTGCTTTATTAACTGAGCCCTTTCCCCAGCCCTGAAAGTTTTCTTAATTTAAAACCATTCTCAGACTGAACTGCATGGATTCCGAAGGTTGCACATAGATGTTGAAACAGAACCCCGGAGAGGTTATCCATGATCTGAACCCCAGTAGTAACTGACTCCATTCCCCATGCTTTTTGCCATTCCACATCAACAAATGCAAATATGCATTTTCAATCATTGCTGCTGCCTATTTTCTGCACTTTGTCTTGTGTGTGTGTGTGTGTGTGTGTGTGTGTGTGTGTGTGTGTGTGTGT
>CABHPR010155449.1:0-14417 GCA_902168415.1 Peromyscus melanophrys | reverse complement strand
GAGAGAGAGAGAGAGAGAGAGAGAGAGAGAGAGAGAGAGAAAGGTGCTTGCCGAGAAGCCTGTTGGAAGTTCTTGTGAAGATCCCACTGCGATGTGAAGGCCTGAGGGAGGCAGTATGGAGGAGCTAGAATGGCGAGTGAGTGGATAGGGGGAAATATAAGGGTGGGTGTCTTCCACAGACATGGACAATTTAGATCAGGCTGCCGGTGTCACTTAGGAATTATTGCCACTGTGTGAGTGCTCACACAAAGGCACAGGTCCCCTCTGTTCTCTGGGTCCATGTTGCCTATGCTCCAATCTGAGTGATATTTTCCATTCCTGCAGCAGCAACAAGGAGTCGGAAAGTTGCAGAAGCTCACAGGGTCTAACTCCTTCTTCTGAAGATTGAACGGGGGACAAGGGTAAACATGACCCTTATATTCATCAACCCATTGGGCTAAATGAGATCACAGTCCATTCCTGGACACAAAACACCAACCATTATTAAATATTTTGTTATTTTTTTTCCTTTCTAACTGAGATCAGAATATAAAATGTCAAGAAGAAGAAAAACTTCATAAATCCAGAGAACACAGAAGCCGTGCTCTGGATTAGGGACAGCCCTGGCCATGGAAGGGTGCACATCTCCGTAAGGACTGTGTGTTTCACCCAGTCAATCAGGAATGCACAGATAATTTTCAAGTGGCAGACTTTCAAAATCAGGTTTGTAGTTTAGAAAGAACCCCCTGGTTATAGTGTGCTGAGTCCAGTGGGTAGGGATGGGTAGTAAGTCCAGCGGGTAGAGGTGGGTAGTGAGTCCAGCAGGTAGGGGTGGGTAGTGAGTAGAACGGGTAGGGGTGGGTAGTGAGTCCAGCAGGTAGGGGTGGGTAGTGAGTAGAACGGGTAGGAGTGGGTAGTGAGTCCAGCAGGTAGGGGTGGGTAGTGAGTCCAGTGGGTAGGGGTGGGCAGTGAGTCCAGCAGGTAGAGGTGGGTAGTGGGGATTTCTCTCTAGTTCATGCCACTGAACATTAGACCATCCTAATGTAGGATGGGTGCATGGGTCTGTCTTGGAGCTGACCTCTATACCCATTCTAACGTAGATCACTCAGAGATGGACCAAAGGCTCCTCTGAGCTTTGTGTGAACTGTGAGGGTGAGTTATATTCCCCAATATCCAGGCACAAATAACGTTGAAGAAAACAACATTGAAGGGCTTGAGGAGAACACATCTGGGTTTTTGTGGAGTAACTGTATATTCTGGAAGGTGGAGAAGCCACCTCTCCCTTGCTAAATCTCAACATTGCTGCCTCATCTTCTTGGATGTGAGATGTCACCTCACCATAAGGCAACCTAGATGACGGGGCTCCATCTCCCCTGGGCACAACTCCCAGGGTGCACTTTATTTCATTCTCAAAACTTCTCTGTGGTTGCAGTCAGATAGACGCTCAAAGCTCTGGTCCCTTTGCTTGTTCAGAAGTCGAGTTAAAATGTGGTCCACTCAGTCACAAATCTGAAGGGCCATGTCAGAAGCCAGCCTTTCGGTCAAGTTCTCCCCTTGCTGTCAGCTCTGCATCAGGCAAAGCTATATTTGCTTATGTGTGAGTCTGGGCATGAGGAATGGGGTGCAGGGGGAATGCTCTAGATTGAACTGGGTCCTCTCCCTAAGCAGTTTTCCAGCCCTGACCCCAGAGCTCATGGATATTACATTGCTTGTACAAAGTCTCTGCAGATACAGTCAAGTGAGGTGGAAGCCTTTAAGACCAACCTTAATCCAATGCAACTTGTGTCATTAAAAAAGAAATCATATGTAAAGTATTAATATCTAAAATATATTCAAAGCTGACTTATCCAATTAAAGCTAAACAAAAGACTTGAAGAGGTGTTTTCCTGAAGAAGTATATTTAATGGGCTTATGAAAAGATGTCAGAATCATTAACCAGGGAAAGGGAAATCAGTACTACAGTGAGTTATCATCTGACATCCGTTAGGATGTCTGTCTGCCCAGGGAGAGGCTCAGGGCTACTCCTTCATTCACAATGTCAAGTTTCCACAACTGTGAGAAAATACATTTCGGATGCTTTAAGGCCCTCGATCTAGAATAGTTTGTCAGAGCAGTTACAGGAGTTGCATGTCATAGCAGTTGCATGTCAGCAACGGGATCACCGTGAAAGCAGGACTTCCTGGGGACTCCTCTGCGGACCAGAGTGTGTTGGAGGCAGTGTGAGTCTTGGAGAGGAAAGCAAAATGTACAGAATTGAGGAAAGCTGGTTTGATTCCATGCACCGCTCTTGTGGTTCTTGATGAGATGCCCCCTCCCCTCCCAAGGCTTATGTATTGGGGCCCTGGCACCTAGCTGGTGGCACTATCTGAGGAGGTGGCAGAAACTTGAGAATAATCTGTCTGGAAGAGGCAGGCCACACAGGAGTGTTGGCTGCTCTGAAAAAAAAAAAAAATCCCAGTCTAGAGAATTGCAGGTTTCACCCTTCACTAATATGAAAGGGAATTTAGGAAGTCCTATCTGCAGACCTGGAACTGGAGGGAGGGGACTCTGGCAGAGCCCCTGTCGGGTCTGGTGAGGGTGCCACACTTTAGGACTGGTTGGTTTGGGATTTCATTCAGTGATCTTTCCTGAACCATTAGGAAAATCTCCTGCCTTCCAAATAGCTCTTTAGCGTGGCTGTGGAGTGGGTGACTTCAGTCTGAGGGGCTACGGGAGAACAGAACCCGAACCCGCACCCATTCAGCTCAGAGAAGTCCTGCGCTCTCTGGTTTCTCTAACTTGCTGGTGTGAAGTGAGGAAGGAGAAGGGGAACAGGACGAGAAGACATAAGACAGTTGAGTACGACAGGAGAGAAGGGAGTGATAGCTAGTCACATGTGAGCCGCAGCAAGAGCATACACGGGTGACACACTCAACACATTTTATGAAAAACCTCACAGAGAGCAGACCCCCACTGTTAGCAGGGAGCTTCCCTTTGCTTTTGACCTCCTGTGGTCCTGAGTTGCACAAGACCCCGGGGAGAGAGAGGAGCTTCACTCCCTCCGGACAGAAAGACATTATCTCATTCCATGTCGAGACCTCGGAGGCTCTTTGACGTCAGAGCCGCTTGCTCCTCCCCCTGCGGGCGTTTGACAGACTCCTGCTCACAGACCCCCTTGCAAGTCCCATTCTTCAAAGAGACAGTTTTACTGCTCTCATCCTGTCGCCACCGCATCCCTGTCTCCCAGACCCCAGGGGATCAGAATCCTAAGAATGGCCCGAAGAGATGCAGACAGTTTCATCCACCCAGTAGGTCATGAGGATTGCAACGGGTCCTGACAAAGAAACCGGGAGAAGCAGAGGAGCCTTGAGCCAGTCCTATGCCAGCCTGGGGGACCCCAGACCCACAGAGCAAAGGTCAAAGACCATTTTTCTACATTCCTATTCACTCTCAGGCTCATTGCTGACTGCTCCCAGGGACTCCAGTTTCTGTGTGAGGTATCCCATAGTACAGAAGGAGATGCCATTGAGAATATATTCTGAGAACTCAACATGAAAGCATTTGGAAATGTGAAGGACATGGATGACTTACAGGTGACAAAGACTTGTTAATTCCACCCATCCCCAACAAAACTTTTCTGTTTGCTTGTTTCCTTGAGTTTTGTTTCCTAAAGTCTTGCTGTGTAGCCCAGGCTGGCCTCAGACTCATGATCCTTTTCCTGTCTTAATCTCCTAAAAGCAACAGGCATATGCCAATGCGCCACCCCCAAAACAGATTGTTCCCACAAAATTTCTCTTCCCATCATGGACACCCATATCACCGCCCCCCACCCAAGTTATACAGACTGGGAAGCCATTCCATTTTCTCCACCAACCCTGCTTACCTCACCAAAGTGTTTGGATTCACCCGTGAAGGGAGTGTATCTGCAACTCACAATTTTCCTCAGTAGAGGAAAGTCTCCGTGGAAAATGAGATGGGCCTGCTTCCTAGGGTAGTAATGCGATGTGTGATTATACAAATACAAGTCTCAGACCCGAGGTTAGCACAGGTTTTGCATTATTGTTGTTATTAGGGTCCCCGTGGTCAGCTTCTCTTCCAGTTCTCACCGTCTCTAGTGTTACTGACATCCTCCTGTGAGCACAATTAAAGCCCGCATCTTCCTGCTACATTTATACTCTGCAAATACAATCTTTCAGTGAATTATCCCTTTCAGCAAAAGCATCCGATGATTCCTAACTGCCTGTTACTGACTTGAGATTGCTCAGACCAGTACTCCAGGCTCTCCCCTTTTTAATAGCATAGCCCATCATGCAACTTCAGCGTAGCTGAGGCACCTCAAGCGGCTTCCTCTACCCTTCCTTCCAACATCTCTCACTGAGATGCTCACTGCCTCTTTCTTTATCCCCACTTGATGTTTACAGCCCCAGTTACAGAGCCTCAGAGCTCTTTCCCTTGCAGAAGCCATTAGAGCATGGGGCAGGACATCACTCTGACCAGAACAATGAGATTTTTATCGACACAGTAAGTGAGGTCCTGAGAGGAGTAATGATGCCCATATTTTATTATTGGATCACTTCATTATGGTTCTATTTTATCTTTGTATCTAGTCTTTACATATTTATTTACTTATGCATACATGTATATATAGGGAGGACAGTCATCCCACGGCACACGTGTGGAACTTGGAGGACAACTTGTGGGAATAAGTTCTTGACTTCTACATTATGGATTCTGAAGATCAAGCTCAGGCCAGTAGTCCTGGCCGCAGACACCTTTGTCCCCTGAGCCATCTTGTAAGCCCCCCACTTTTTCTTTCTGTAGTACTGGTGATTGAACTCGGGATTCTGTGTGTGCGAGTCCCATGTTTCATTGGGCAGCTGTACCCCAGCCTTGTCTCGGTCATCATATCCGCACTAGTGAAATTCCAGACCTTCAACTTCAGGGAGCCTAGTATGGAAAAATCCACCAGATCTCAATGGAGAAGTGGAAAATTTTGTGCTTTTTTTTTTTTACCGGTTGCTGTGAAGATTTCTTGGTTTGATTGTGGGGGAGGAGGAAAAATGTAAGAGGAGAGTAAAGACACAGGAGACGTGTCTCCAAATATAAGGAAAACATCCCATCTGTTGTATAATTTATGCCATGAATGGGGAAGGGGAATGTTAAGGCAGAGGAAAGGTCACCTCAGCTTTTCTTATTATATATGACATTGGTCTGGTCACAATTCTGTCATAAATCTAGGAATAGAAAGTTACATTCCATCTGTTAGCTCCACCATCAAGAGGTAATTGGATGGTTACCTACAGAATCATTTACATAATGGGTATTTCTTCCTTTTCTCCCTTATTTTGCTTTATCTCTCTAAAATGAAGACATGTTTTCTAAACAGCACCTTGATGGTGTATACATGAAGGGAAGAGGCCTTGCAGTGTGGAGAGGTGAAAAAGGACGGTAGTTATCAAACAATGTCCTGGGGAAATTAGATCAAACCTATCATTTCCGCTCTTTATTACTGTCTTTGTAGCCTTTGAAATAACAGCTTTGCCACAACTAGAGATGATGTGGGCTCCTTGAGTAGAGGCAGGAGAAAGGAAGCGATGGCCCCTCTCAGGACTTTTCAGCACGGCTCTTCAATAACTTCATGATCCCAGGAGACCAATCAGTTGGAGGCAGCTCATGTTTGTGTTTACAGCCTGCTTCCTGTCTCCTCCCCTCCCTCCATCCCCACCCAATGTGTATTTCCCAAGGGGGAGAGGCTTTGATTGAGGATAATAGCCCTGACATGAGGCAATACATTTGTTTTGGCCTGTGCTTGGTCTGTCTCTGTCATTAGAGGGTGGGCTCCTCTCATCCGGCCTTCCTACGGCTGCTTCCCAGGATCAGGACCACTCCACCATGGCTGTGGTGACTCACCTCCCAGACAGAGTCTTTGAAACCATGGGTTGTGGTTGGTTGTCCATGGTAGGCCCCCAGGGCCTGAAAGGGGATGGACTGTCTGCTGCCACCCTTCAAGTCTGTATGTGACATATTCAGATCCATTGTGTCTCTGTATCATCGGACCATTGTGTAATTCTGTATGCTTCTAGCCACAGGAAAAGCGCAATCACACAGTATTGTTACAATTAGAAATGAACGGAGTGCAAAGTGTTTGCAAACGATACACTTGGGTGAAGGGTAGCTTTGGCAGATGAATGAAGAGATGATCACTTTAAGGCTTTCCTAGAAAGTTGCTTAGTTTGGAGAAAGTAGAAAAGAAAGAAAAGCAAAACAGAAACAAAACAGTAATTCTATTTCAGAGACAAGTGTCAACAACATTTTGAATAAATCCTTGAAGACACATTCTATCCGTTGAACACATCTGAAAGACAAAAATGGGACTAAGGAATTTTGATAACTGGATTATGTTGTATTAAGATTATGATCTTTGCCATGTAGGTTGGATCCATACTAAACTTGTGTATTTCTAAACTTAGATGCATTTGTTTCTTACTTCAGAACTGTACTGTCCAGCACAGTAGCTACTAGCCTCTAAGGCTACAGTTCCATTAATTTAGTTGAATTACAGTTTAACATTTGAGTATGGTGGAGCCACCTCATTGAAAGGGTTGAACAACCTCATGGCTACAGACCATCGCTCAGATGTGGGGTGTGTTTCTTGCCATGCAGAATGCTTTTAGAAGTACTGCTCTCCAAAGACACCAGCTTGTAAGTCCCATGCTAAAGGCGAAGGCACACCTGCATACCATATTTACACCTAATTACAGTCAGAGATAGGAAGGAACTGCTCAGTCTAGTTGTGTTTGCTTTGGTTTTGTCTTGTCTTGATTTGGGATCAGAGTCTCACTCCGTAGCCTAGGCTGACCTCGATCTCACAGAAATCCACCTGCTTCAGTATCCCAGGTGATGGAATTACAGCACGGAGTTCCCATGCTCAGCGTTCCATCTTGGTTTGAAGTCAGTATGCCAATGTTTGTTCTTTTGCTTGATGATTGGATCTACCGTTGCTGGTGAGACACCAATCCACCTCTCCTACATCTCAGTTAGGTGGCAGATTGCAAATCCCATGAGGGATTCTGAGACCCAGATAACTGGAAACTGGCTTGAGCTCTTTGTAGAGAAAGGAACTCAAGATAGAGGTTTGAATTTTATTTTTTTATTTTTGGAAAAAGAACACAAATTGCTTGTGAGCAGGGTTAGAGGTGGGGTCTGCAGCACCAAGCTGTTCTCTGCAGCTACCTTTTGGTAAGTGTTTGTGGTCTGAGGATCCTGGGGATGGCTCAGTGTTCACTGATACAGGTGGTATGCAAGGACTCTGCACGAACATCACTGAATCTGCATCTACTTAATACTATCTGTAGACAGCCAAACGGTTCTAGAAGTAGGCAGGAGGAGGAGGAGGAGGAGGAGGAGGAGGAGGAGGAGGAGGGAGAGGGAGAGGGAGAGGGAGAGGGAGAAGGAGGAGAAGAAGAAGAAGAAGAAGAAGAAGAAGAAGAAGAAGAAGAAGAAGAAGAAGAAGAAGAAGAAGAAGAAGAAGAAGAACTCTTGCCATGAAGACATCATCTCCTCAGTAGGGCTGGGGTTTAGATTTTTCCCTATACTGAGTTATAATTTACTTCTTTATTTGTAATTTTTTTTATTCTTGAGATTTTTATACATGTATGTAATCAAACAAGATTGTAACCACCCTTCAGTTTTATCCTCCAACTTCTCCCCCATATTCTCCCCAACACATCCCTCCTCTCCCAACTTCATATCATTTTGTTATTGCTTTGATAAGCCGCTAAGCCCAACTAATGTTGCCTAGATGTGCCTGGGTATAGGGCCATCTACTAGAACATGGGGAATTCAATGCTTTTTGCAGTCCTAGAATCGAGGAATGGTCACCAAATCAATTTCAGGATATTTTCAACTCCCCCAAAGGAAGATCCAATCAGCAATCACCTTCCAAACTTGCCCACTCACACCTCAGCTACCATTAGCCAACCTGTTTATGGGTTTTTACCTCTTGGGAACGTTTCATATAGTTGCAGCCAGACAGTCTGTGGTCTTCTGTGGATGGTTTCCTCAGCATCTCTTCAAGCTTTATGTTCCATCCATGCTGTGGTATGTATTGGAACTTCATTCCTTTATATGGCCATCACATAACGTGCTCAGATATATTGTTCGTTTGTGGGCCAACGCCTTAAAATATCCTACACGGATTATGGTTGTCCCAAATCCAACAAGTAGGTCTTTGCTTTTCTTTGTGTTTGGAAAGCAATTCGGTCAACTCCCTTTATCTATAGAAATGATGCCCACGGTTAATTTGAAGATAGAAAAGGGCAAGATAATATATTTTAATTTTTGCTATCTAGAATTGTATGTGTTAAAGGTCTGTGTGCATGTGTGTGTGTGTGTGTGTGTGTGTGTGTGTGCATGTGTGCCTGTGTGTACTGATGAACTGAAATCTACTTCTTATTCTTCAGCTTCATGCATCAAGAGCTACTTGCAAGCCCCATTAAAACAGGCCCCTGCACCCCCACTCTCAGAGATTTTGATTTGACAGGTCTAGGGTAGGGCCCCAAGCCTTGAATTTCTGCAAAAGCTGTGGAAGCTGCCTGTCTGTGGAACACGCTTTGCACTGTACTTAGTTTCATAATCTGAAAAATAGCATGGCTGGGTGGTGTCTGCCCTATGCCAGATGCCTCCTGTACCCTCATAATGAACACACAGTAGACACTTCCACCTTCTGTCATAACAAATGCCGTTTACGGGCTGCTGCTCGATGCCAGGCCCTGTGCACATTGCTTTCCCAGCACAGAATGGTTGTATAACTGGCTGACAGGAATGGTTGTCAGGGTCACAACTGGGGCTCCTCAGAGCACTGCCTCCTATATCCTAAGAGGCGATTTCAGTTCCAAAGAGGTGATCCTTGGTGACATCAGTTTTGTTTGGCTTTGGGGATTTTAACTGGGGGCTTCCTACTATGTGCCTGGTACTGAGATTTATAGTCTAGAAATGTTCATACGGAAAATAACCAGAGCGAAACCATATCACTGAATGACAGGTTTTTCTACTGTCCTCTTTTATGGGCATTTCATCTGCTGTTTGTAATTTCCTAACAAATTCCTTGAGGTCTGGGGTAGGATCACTTGCTTTGACATCCTTGTGCTTTCCACTGTCATATCCAGCACAGTTTTTTAAAAATTATTTTTATTTTATGTACATTAGTGTTTTGCCTACATGTATGTCTATGTGAGGGTGTCCGATCCCTTTGACCTGGAGTCACAGATAGTTGTGAGCTGCCATGTGGGTGCTGGGAATTGAACCGGGGTCCTCTGGAAGAGCAGCCAGTGCTCTCAACTGCTGAGCCAACTCTCCAGCACTCCCAGCATAGTTTTTTAAAATCTCATCTATGCAGTTTTAAAAATCAGAATTTCTTTTTCAGAGCAGGGTTAAGTTCTGAGCACAGTTGGATGAAAAGTACTCACAGCTCCCTCCTGCTCCACAGAAGGACATACTCTTCCACCTTCAACATTCTGTGCCAGAGTGACACATTTGTTGCAGCCAGTGGACTTAGGTTGACACAACCTTATCCTGCTAAGCCCATGCTTTACATTAGGCCTCACTCTTAGTGTATATTCTGTGGGTTTTGACAAATGTATGGTCGTGTCGTGTGCAAACATCCTGTACCCTTAATGTTACTCTGCAAACCATCTATTCATCTTCTCTCCATCTTACCTCTGGCAACCTCAGAGCATTATACCATTTCTGTGATATTACCCTTTCCAGAATTTCCTACAGTCAGGATAATATACAGTGGATTCCTTTCATACAAGCTTCTTTTGCTATTCACCCACACTTACATTTCTTCCATGTCTTTTCAAATGTCTTATGATCGTGTGTGTGTGTGTGTGTGTGTGTGTGTGTGTGTGTGTGTGTACAATAGTTCATCGTCTAGGCTTACCACATTTTATCTGTTCTATTTCCTGCAGGGCAGCAGTGTGGCTGCTTTCAAGTTTTGTCAATTATCAACAAAGACTTTTTTAAAAATGTTTTGGGTGGACTTGAGTTTTCAATTCACTGCATAAACTCCAAGAACCACAATTGACAGAACTAATAATTAGGGTTTATTAGTTTATGTAAGGAACTGTCAAGGTGTCTCTGAAGTATCTGTACCATTTTACATTGCCAGTATCAGCAAAGAGTCTTTCTGACTACTCCATGCCCTGGCCTGCTCCTGGCATTGTTAGTGTTTGGGGTTTGGCCATTCTAATAGGTATGTAGGGCATCTCACTATTGCTTTATTAAATTACCCAATGGCACGTGATAGTGAGCATCTTTTCTCATGTTTACTTTCCATCTTGGTGTCTCCTTTGATGAGTTGTTTGTTCAGGCTATTTTGCCCATCTTAATTGGATTGTTTGTGTTCTTATTGTTCAATTTGGATAGCACCCTTTTATCTGATATATCTTTTGCAAATATTTTCTTCTAGTTGTTGGTTTACGCATCTTCCTATTGACAGTGTCTTCTCTAGAACATTTAAATTTTTCATGGAACCTAGTTAATAACCACCTTGTTAATGAACTACACCTTTGGCATTGAATCTGAAAAGCCATCAGCCTAGCAATGTCCTCTAGATTGTCTCCGGATGTCTTCCAGTAGTTTACGGCTTTGTCTTTTATTGAGGCCAATGGTCTATTTTGAGTCAAGCCCACCTTGTACTGGTCATAAAGATCTGAGTTTTTATCTGTTACTTACTGTCTGTGGGTATCTAGTTGTTCCAGCGTCATTCGACGAAAAAGCTCTCTTCTCTATTGTATTGCCTTTGCTCTTTTGTCAAGGATCGGTGGACTGTACTTACGAGAGATTCACTCTAAGCTTTCGGCTTTGTTTTTCTAATCCATTTTTGAAGAATTTCTACCCTGTCTTCATTACTGTAGCTTCATACTTAGTCTTGAGGTCAGTTCAGCCCTCTGCTTTGCCCTTCTCCTTAAATATGGTGTTGACTATTCTGTATCTTTTGCTTATTTACACTGGCTTCAGATCAGTTTGTCACAGCCATATAGTTCGGTTATTTTAAGAACTGTAAACATGGCACAGTGGCACTGGAGCACAAAAATGAAAGCTCATGCTATCCTGTGGCCCCAAAGTCAAAGTGCTGTTGAGATGCTGTTAGCTAATTCATTTTATGAAGGTCAGGAGAGGAGAGGGAGGGAGGAAGAAAGAGGGGAGGAAGGGAGGGAAGGAGGGAAGGAGGTGGAGAGAGAAATGGAGTTTTTCTGGGAGATAGTAGACACTGTTTTGTCTCATCATCTCAGTTTTTAGAAGTCAGAAATACAGAACTGAAATTAGATTCCTCCAATTCTCAATTACTTAGACGTTAAGATTTTAAAATGGGAGAAGTAACCACGTCAGCAGGTAGAGCCCAGCCTTTGGGCCCCCAGCCTACTGCCTTCTTTCTAACCTGGAACCCATTCCTCAGCAAACCCTGACCCACTGGGCTTTTGACTTTCCCATGCCTCTAAACTGGCCCCTCATGCAAACACATCTTCTATCTAAACTTTCCTTCTTTCTCATCACTCTACCCTTGCCAACCAGTCAGGCTCTGGTTTTTAAAGAAACATTTTACCTTAACAGTTGAAGATTTCAAGTTAAGTTTTCTTCTCTCTTTTCCATTATCTTTCTGGTTTTTCCTTGAGCTGTGTTTGACTAAAATCACCTCAGTAAAATCATTTTCACTGAAAAAAGTGAAAATTTGAAGGAGTCAGCTCACAAACTGAGAGTAAATCTCTGACAATTATGCAAACCACTGGTTATTGAAAACAACATTTTAAAATAATTTTTACATGAATTAATTTAATTTGTGTGTATGCATGCGCCAAGGCATGCATGTATGTGGAGGTCAGAGGACAACCTATTACAGTCAGTTCTTTCTTGAATTCTAGGGATCAAACTCAGGCCATCAGGCTTAGTACACTGAGTCATCTTGATGGCCTGCAATTTATTTTTTGAACTGATGATAATTAACTCTATTGAAAAGAAAATTAGGCCTCTTGACTTTTCTCAAGGATTTAGTGAAATTGCAAGAAAGAAAAAGGCACCGTGCCATTTTAGACACGTGTCTCTCTCTAACATCTACTCTTACCTCCTCCATGCAAATATTTCCCTCTGCAGGGGTACACAATTCAGTCATTACCACCATAATTATCACAGGCTAGAATTTACTGAGTACCTCCATGAAGAAGAAATGATACCAAACAATTTACATATATCAACATCCTTTTATCTGTCACAAAAAATGACAGAATAAATTCTCCATCATTAGTTCCTATGGTCAGCTTTCAGTTGCTGTAACAAAATAGCAAGCCAATCAACCAATAAAGAGGAGAGGTATTTTGGTTTATCCTTTCAGAAGTCTATAGCCATAGGCTTCTAGACCTATCACCATGAACTTGTGATGGGGCAGGCACTGGAATAACCAGACCTCCACAAACAAGAAAATCACAGATATCACTTTGGGAGCATGTGTTCTCTCCATGGTGAGGCCTCCATATTGTTTTCCATAAGGTATTCACTAATTTTTCTTGCTATTGACAGTGTGAAAAGGGTCCTTTTCTCTCTGTCCTTGCTAGAATTCTCATCTTTTGTCTCACTGAAAATATGCATTCTTTTCAAAAAGAATTATTTGTATTACATGTGTGCATCTCTCTCTCTCTCTCTCTCTCTCTCTCTCTCTCTCTCTCTCTCTCTGTGTGTGTGTGTGTGTGTGTGTGTGTGTGTGTGTGTGTGAGAGAGAGAGAGAGAGAGAGAGAGAGAGAGAGAGAGAGAGAGAGAGAGAGAGGGAGAGGGAGAGAGAGAGAGGGAGAGAGAGGGAGAGAGAGAGATGTGTGCATGCTTGTATGTACATACACATGCCTATGTGTGCACATGTGGAAGCCAGAGGTCATTCATTGGCTTCCTCTTTTGCTCTCCACCTTATTTTTTGAAGCAGAGTCTCTCACTGAACCTGAAACTCACTAACAGGCTAGACTGGCTAGCTGGCAGACTCCCAAGCTCCTGTCCCTGCCTCCCAGTGCCAGGATTACAGGTGTGTGCATAACTCCTGGCTTTTTAAGTGGATGGTGAGGATCCAAACTCTGTTCCTCATGCTTGAGCAGCAAGCATTCTGTGCATTGAGCATCTTCCCTGCCTCTCAGAGCAGTCTTGGTTCGTACTTCCCTGATGATTACTGATGTTAACCCTTTTGGGTTTTGCTTTTTGTTGTTGGTGGTGTTTTCATGTACCTGTTGGACATCTGTATGTCTTATTTAGAAAAAGGCTTATTTGGTCTATTTTAAAAATCATCTTTCTTCTTGTTTCCCATTGAGTTTTGAGCACCTCCTATATCCTGCTTAGTCTCCTATTGTGTGAATAGCCTGTTCTCCCATCGTGTGGTTGTTCTCCTCCCTCTTGACTGCTTCCTTTTGTGTAGAAGCGTTTTGGTCTGATGCAATCCTCTGTCCAGCTTTGCTTTTCTTTCCTCTACACCGGTGTTTCCTCCAAAGACCTCTTGCTGATTCCAATGTCCTGAAGAGTTTGCCCTATGTTTCCGTCTAGTAGATTTGTAGTTTGGGGTCTTACATTAAGTCTTTTATCTGTTTTGAGTTGTTTCTGTAGCAGGTGAGACAGGGGTCTACTTTCATTCCTCCTCCAGAGGTTTACCCAATTTTCCCAAAGCCACTGCCTCTGATGCTCTCTTTACATCATTGTTGAGACTCAGCAGATTGGGAAGGTGTGGGTTTCCATGTCTGTTTTATGCCAGTGCCATGCTATTTTAGGGGTTCTTTTATTTTATGTAGAACCCACAAATCATAGGACTTTGTTTAGAACTTTATCTCAAATTTCATCTGGAGGTTTTTTTTTTTCCGACTGTAATTTAAAAATAGTCATTTGCTTATCTCCCCCTTTTGCAACACACAGACCACTCTCCAGATCCCCAGGGCATCATTTGCAACAGGAAATAATGTGCGTGTGTGTATGTGTGTGTGTGTGTGTATGTGTGTGTGTGTATGTGTGCGTGTGTAGTTCCAAGAGCAATCGAAACAAAACCAACATAACGTGTCTGCCCATTCTCTCTTCATGGCAATGTTTCAGGGTCAATTATTCAGGGCTAGAGTCAGAATCTTACTATTTATCTGCAATGTCTACTCAAATTCTATTTGTATTGTGTATGTGTTCCTGTGTGTGCACATATCTGTGTGTATGTGTGTGTTTGTGAATGTTTTCCCATGTATGCACATGTGTGTGTGTGTGTGTGTGTGTGTGTGTGTGTGTGTGTGTGTGTGTGTGCATGGCCACACATGCTTTGGATGTATATGCAGGCGTGGGGTTAGTTTCTGGGCCATCCATCCACTCATCAGGTGTCCATCTCTCTCTGTTAATCATGGAAATGACTTTTGAGTAGTGACATGAAGTCTCCTGCAACACGCGATTTAATCATA